>BQNB010064156.1:0-13032 GCA_026074375.1 Tanacetum coccineum | reverse complement strand
GTATTTACTTGATAATGTTTCATAAATATTTTATAATATTTAATAAAATATTTGTTATTCATTTTGTGAACCGGTTTCGCCTTGTTCGAAATAAAATTGGATTTAAGCTCGAGTATTCGCGTTATCAACAACGCTTTTCATTAAAATGATTACTAATTTATTTAATATTTTTATTAAATAAATACTGATAAATAAAAACAAATTTAATTGTTTTTGTGTGTCCGCGTCGTATATTGTCGAATAATGTTTGCAGTGCTGTTTTAGCCCTTTTCGGCTCGTTTCCAGGTCTCGGGCGAAACTGAAAAGTTGTCAGGAATGTCGTTTCACATCAAATTGCTTTAGAGTCCGAGTCGTGAATACGTGATTTAGATGGTTGTTCTTATAAGTCAAGCCAGACCTAAAAGTCAAAGGGTATAATAATTATCTAAAAATCCGAAAATTCTCAGATGTTACACTTTTTCTTAAAAATCCATTTGCTTCCAACAGTCTTACCATCAGGAGGAAGATCAACAAAGCGCCAGACTTGATTATCTTTCATGGATTGCATCTCCGCATTTATAGCATCGAGCCACTTATTAGATTCCGGATCTAACATTGCAGCTTTATAGTTAGCGGGTTCATTAAGATCCCCTAAACTATGCTCCTCAACTTCTACATTTAGACATAAGCGGTTAGGAGCTCGATGTTGCCTTTCGGACCTACGAACAAGAGATTCTTCCTCTTGAGGTGGTTCAAAACCTTCAACCTCCATATGAATTTCGCTAGTGATTTCAGAAGGTGATGTATCTTCATCTTGAATTTCTTCAAGTTCTCCCGCCCTCCCACTGACTTCTTGAGACAATAGATTTTTTCTTAAATAATTCAGCATACCTCGCAACAACTATTTTATTTTCCGGTGGAAAGTAGAAATAGTAACCCATCGTTTCCTTTGGGTATCCTATAAAGATACACTTTAACAGATCTTTGTTGATGTTTTTCAGGCGTATCTCTCTTCACAAGAGCCTCACAACTCTAGACCTTTAAGTAAGACAAATTAGGAACTTTTCCAAACCATAGTTCATATGGTGTCTTATCAACCTTCTTGGCTGGAACCATATTAAGAATGCGTGCAGCAGACTCAAGAGCATAATCCCAAAAGGATAATGGCAAAGTTGTAAGATTCATCATTGATCCAACCATGTCTAACAAAGTACGATTCCTCCTTTCAGACACCCCATTGTGTTGTGGTGTATAAGGTGGAGTAAGTTACTGGACAATTCCACAAGCTTTTAGATAATTCTTAAACTCTTGGCTTATGTATTCGCCTCCTCGATCTGATCGAAGCGCCTTTATTGTCTTTCCGAGTTGATTTTCTACTTCATTCTTAAACACCTTGAATGTTTCAAAAACCTCATGTTTATGTTTAAGTAAATAAATATAGCCACAACGACTATAATCGTCCGTAAAGGTAATGAATTAGCTAGCATCTTTTCTTGACACATGTCTAAGTGGTCCATAAACATTAGTATGAATGATGCCAAGTAGATCAGTCGCCCTTTCGGGACGATAAAGGGTTTTCTTGTCATCTTGCCTGATAAACAAAACACGCATTGATCAAATGACTCATCATCTGTTGATTATAAAAGCCCTTCTTATTGCATCTTTTCAATACGTTTCTTGCTTATATGAGCAAGATGACAGTGCCATAGATAAGTAGAGTCCAAGTTATGCTTGGCTCTTTTATTGCTAACATTATAAATAGAATTAACCGTTGGTACAAGATTATGCATATCAATTTCATAAATACCATCACGTGGAATAGCATTAAAATAAAGAACATAATTCTTAGAAACTAAAATTTCTAACCTGTAAAAACATTGGTCCAATCATTTTCAACAAAAACGATGGATTGAACAAACAAGACCTATAGTTATAGTAGGTGAATATGCATTTGTCTATGATGTGGTGTCATTTTAATACA
The DNA here is from genome assembly GCA_026074375.1 of Tanacetum coccineum. Classification (NCBI taxonomy): domain Eukaryota; kingdom Viridiplantae; phylum Streptophyta; class Magnoliopsida; order Asterales; family Asteraceae; genus Tanacetum; species Tanacetum coccineum. Next base: position 11,072 of record BQNB010064156.1, on the reverse strand, counting down.
CTTTTTTAGGGTGTTTAACCATTAATCATGTAATTTATGCCCAAAATAGGTACTTAGGCGTTCTTTTCAGGTATTCAGCATTTGGAAGGATTTGGGAATACATGTTGACTTGAGTCATTTGGAGAAAAATGGTCAAGACTACGGTCTATACCAACATCTCTCAAGAAGTTATACTCTGAGCTGGAGACGTGTCACAATTTACACGGACGCGTCACAATTCCCACCATGCGGGGTCACAAGATTTTCATGACGGCGTCAGCTCGATCGACCCAGCCAACAATAATCTAGACTATTCTACTGATGACGGAGTCACGTTTAATCGCGACGCCGTCACTCACAGCGATTTTCCTATATATATACAAATTGTTTTTAGGTTCTTATGTGTCGCTAACTTACGAGTAAAAGAAAAGGGCGAAACCTAGTTTGTTTAGCAGCTATTAGGGAGATTTTTGAGCCTCAAACCTATTGTATTCCTTCAATTCATGTTTTTAATCAACTGAGGATTTCTTAATCATTCAATATGTTCTTGTTGTGTGATGTTTACTATGATTCGTGCTTTTATCTTTAACATGCTTGGCTAAACCTTTTATTGTGTTTATTTATGATTGTATGAAAACCTAGAATGTAGATCTTAGTGCGTTGCTTCTTGTGATGAATATGCATGTTAGGTCTTACGAAAGATCCATCTTTCGTCTGTTATCGTGTTTGATATGTATAGGAAAAAACATGATTGTGTGGTAGAACGGTACCATCGGGTAACAATTTCATGTCTACCTTGCCTCTTATATGGTTCGATCCACTCGTTAATATATTTCAATTGCATTTAATATACTCTTAGGGGCTTGTAAAGTCTTCATAACTACCTACTTGTGCGTTGCCTTATGGTTATTAAATGAGCGGGTTCGTGTAATTCGTTCTATGACTTAGGAAAAAGTTACATGATCACACAAGTGTGACAAAGGCAACACAATAGGAGAAGCAATCTTGGATGTAATACATGATTAAATAAACATAATATTTTATTATATTGTTATCACCAGTAACGTAGTTTAATAGCTAAAACCAACCAAACCTCTCAAACATATGATTAACCTGCTTTCCTATAAATACAAAAACACAAAAATAATCTGCTCTCAACCCTTAGAATTCTGTTAGACCGTGATCAAGCCTTCCCAACCTATTCCCCTAGAGAACGATAACAACCCCCGAGTCTTGCCTATACTACACTACAACGATTAGGTACACAGCCTAGGGAGTTGTAAAACTTCTTGTAGAAGTCCTTATGACAACCGCAATCAAGTTTTTGGCGCCGCTGCCGGGAATAGTTAGGTTCTTATCATAGTTTAGCTTAGTTCTACTTGCTTGAATCCTTTCAAGTAATATTTAATTCCCTCATATTAGCTTTCTCGTAGCCTATCTTTTCTTTGTGTTATCTATCTCGTAAATCGTCACATGACTTCGTTGCGTCCGCGTGTAAGGAAGGTTAACGAAAAGCTCGACGAACGAAAGGAGATGTCTTAGAGGCGTAGGGAAAAATGCCTATGTTTACATCAAAACGAATCTCTTGCTATAGCTGGAAGAAACCTCTCTGGTGATGAAGCATCCTCCTCTTACAACACTAGAGCCAAACTGCCAACGCCTTCAAAGACCTTACACGAATATTCTCATCCTAATTCCTTTGGTTTCCTAAATCTAATTGCCTTTCCAGCCGAACAAACGAGAAGAATCGTCGACTCACGCGACATCTGGTTAATTTAAAACACATGCACATTCCAAGGATTGAAAAACGAGGACCCCCTCTGTCATATTAGGCACTACTTGAGCATCGTCGATAACATACAAGCTGACGGAGCCACACCAGATACATCTAGGTTAAGATTCTTCCACTTCTCCTTCAAAGGAAAAGCTGCAAAATGGCTTGACAGAATACCCCCCACTCAAGTCACGACGTGGGATCAACTCGTGTCACGATTCCTTGACCATTTCTTTCCCCCAGGACGTACCTCGACCCTTAGAGATTTAATCCTCCGATTCAAACAAGGGGACGACGAACCTATCACAAGTGCATGGATCCGTTTAGACTTAATCAAACACACTAAGTAAAAAGGTAAAACACTAGGAAGGTTGTCCCCATAATATGGAAGTACAGAAATGGCTTCTGGTACAAATCTTTCACGATAACATATCCTAGGACGACTGTAGGAAACTCGACTAATTCGCCCAATTTCGCTTAGGGATGGAAACGGGTCGGGTTCGGGGCGGGTTTTAGTGTACCCGTATCCCCACCCATTTATAATATCCACATCCGTACCCGCCCCAGTACCCGTTGGGTACCCGGTTAATATTATCCATCGGTTTTTCAAGATTCCCCACGGGTTTGGGTTATTCATTTGAATATTTCATAGAACAATAATATGGGTATAAGATTAAGTCCACACGTAATATCCATCGAAAAAAATAAAGAGCAAGAACACCGTCTTGCGTTATATTCAAATTTTGTTGTAAAGTTAAGAAAATAATCTACCGTAGCCGGCAATTGTAGCGCTTTCGAATAAATAAAGTAGACAACATTCAAATGTGTTAAATAAAAGAATTTTAATATAAAATGATAAAATGGAGAAGAATTATATTTAATTAAACATAGTTAGTAGAGACTTTTGATTAATTATAATTAGAGAAAGATAAAGCGGGGTATCGAATTCTCAGTGTAAACGGATAAGGGGTAGGGGTACGGGTAATCGGGGCGGGTATTACCAAAACCCATCACCGAACCCGTACCCGGCTATTTTTTTATCAATACCCGAACCCGCCAACCCGCCCCCGAACCCGACCCAACCGGTTCGGGTTTCGGCTTTCCCCGTCGGTTCTTGGTTATGTGTGCTTTGCCATCCCTAATTCCGCTTCGACTCTCTCACCTAAGAAGAAGGGAGGAATCGAATTGAAGAATATGTCCAATACCAAGACGATCTATGAGACGAACCATCACCATCCATGAACATTTCTTCCATTTCAAAAGCAATGCAACCTACACTCAGGGGGCGTTTAATAAAAAGGGGCCTGTTATCGAATACTCATTCTCGAAACACCTTCTCGAGAGGTTGGGCTATAAAACCCCCCCCCCCCCCCCATACCTGATTTGAGATTATTGCGGAGTGATCATGGAGGCTGATGAATGTGAACAGAACAACCCGTCCGAGCAGGTATGCTTGTCCGGAGGAGACATCTACAATGATCCTTCCCTTCTGAGGTTCTATCATAACGACGACACTTCACCATGGGGAACAAACAAACTAAGAAACAGGAGAGATGCCAAGTGGATTATTCGAAGTATGTTTAAGGATGACTTGCACTTCAATGCTCGAAAAGAGGTCTCACGCAAAAGGGTAGGGAGATATGCTGTCTAACACCGAAGGAATGCGTGAACAATACTCCCCAAATATGTTCAACAATCAACATAACTCTCGAAACTCTAAATCTGAAGCACAACTTTCACCATACAACATTGGGATCAGGAGTAGCCACACATGATCACTTTTTTGGCCCCGCCACGACCAACGACTGACAACTTCATCGAGGGGGAAACCGAAAGAGAAAGGTCTGAGGGCGCAGAACCAAGCATTATACAAGAACCCGCCCCTCAACCATCCATCCTTTACCAACCTTCCAAGTCATCCAATCTACCTTTTCCGTCCAGATTAAAGAAGCAGAAAAAGAATGACGAGGATGAGCGGCTTCTCTCAATCTTTAAGCAAATTCATATCAATCTGCCATTCCTTGAAGCTATGATTCACATGCCAAAGGGAGCTAAGGTTTTGAAAGATCTACTTTCGCATAAGGAGAAACTTGAGAAAGTGGCCTCCTCGGTCAAACTTAGTGAGGAGTGTTCCACTATTATTCAAAGGAGTATGCCCAATAAAGAAGGTAATCCAGGAAGCTTCACACTGTCATGTCTTATCGGACCTTTAGCGGTCAAAAACGCCCTTACTGATTTAGGAGTAAGCATAAATCTCATGCCACATTCTCTCTTCCGATGATTAGGGATGTAACACCCCCAAAATGGGTCGCATCGGAATATGGGTTGGAGAGTGTTACTTCATAGATCAATAGCACAAGATATGAGAACGACCTCTATATGAGTCGTTAAAATTGATACATTGGATTAAATAGACTTGTTTGTTACAATAGACGAAGCTTAAATAGTTCATCCATGAAAAGTAAAGATTTTAAGACATAACAAATATTCCCAAAATGTAATGCATCCAAATCTTTATAGTAATGGATCTCTAGATGGTGACACCAATGTATCTTCGTTTCTCGTTCCTTATTGGACATAGAGAAAAAAATGCTTTAAAACGTCAACATAAAGTTGGGAAATCAAGGGTTAGTAAAATGTATAAAGTGACCCAAGATTTCGATGTAAGACATGTAACACATACAATATCTTAAAAATTAAATTACGAAGTGAACTAAGCTCATGACACCAAAGATCGAACATAGATGTATACATTTAATGCACTAATGTTCAATGTACGATGTTCAACCGCAAATCAAATTGTTACGAATGTATCCGTTGTTGTTTCAGTCCTTTCAAAACGATGAGCGCTACTCACCCGTACGGGGATGTCAATCACAAATAGATCCTATTCATAAATTACGGGGCCGGGGCTTCGCTAACTAGCAATTGACAGTTCATGATAGTGGGCAATAGTGGGTTTAGCTACTTAGGCCAACTCGTAATATGTTTAAAAGAGTACTTGCGTCCAAATGTAAAACAATGCATGTTTCTCACCCCAAAGTTGTAAAACAATATAATTGTGTAAAAGCGGGGCTATGAATCACCGTAAAGTGAATGATTGATGTATCTAATCAATGAGTGAATCGCCCTTGGCCAATTGAATGCAACCTAATTAAGTATAGGCGTATGAGTATAAGTATTTCATATTAATTAAAACATCACTGTCGTTTAGCTACACCACCACCTAAATAGTTTTTATTAATTATTTAAACAGTTTAAATTAATTATCTATTCCGGTGCTTCGCTAAATTAAAGTATATATACTTGTACTCGTAAAGAAAATATTATTTCTATTTTACTAACGCATCGTTTGTAAAATGTATGATTTACATAATAATATTTATTATTAAAATTAATTGTTTTATAAAAAGATAGTATAAAATAAAAGTATTGGAGCGCAAGTTTATAATATTCATATCTTATCATCGGACTCCGTTTTATACGTTTTTATGTCAGGTCTCCGTATTAAAAATGATTTATCAAAACATTATTTTATAAAGTTTAACCCCCTGATGAACGTAAACTTTTATTTTCATCATTTATATAAGTATTTTATAAAATTATTATGTGTAATTTGTTTAAATCATAATCGTTGTATAGTTGGTTTTCTCGGTATTTTGTCTTTGGATTAGTATTTACTCGATAACGATGTACTCACACAAACTATTATTTTTCATCAAACTTCTATATCTCCATGCGCCTCGTGACACCCAAGTCGTATAGCGGCTCTTCTGCGCACACTCTCACACGGTTCAAAATATCTAGGTTCCGTCGCTGCAATAATCTCTTATCCCTATACTTTTATGTCGGCACAATCTAGTAAATTGTCTATTACTAATAGTCAGCTTTTTGCCAGTTTTTACTGGACCGCAGTCGGGTTCGATACTGAGTAAGGATACTTTTTACAATATACAACCTTGTCTATACGAGCACCCAACTTTTTTACTCAGATGAACAGTACTTTATGGTTATCAAGCTTATAAAATTGTTTTTATTCAAAGTCTATTATTTATATTCACTTTGTACATTCCCTCAAGTAAATCTGGTTCGTTGATACATTTACCGTTTTCTCTAGTGTTCTCATCTTCCCCATGCTCCACTAGCCCTCACCATCACGCCGTATTAACGCAGCACACCGCATTTTCTCTTACACATTCTAAACTACCTTGAGCGGCGATCTCCACCTAAGTCCTCGATATTCACATTAGTACGCGCGTAGTCTAAACCGCTATAATTAGGGCTTTTAACTGGTAATTAAAGTTAGACTTTGGATATTTACTTTCTTATTAAAGACCATGCACATAATTTCACCAAGTGTGTAGTAGAAACTTAAATGTATTTTGTCATCTATATGTCAAGTCATCTCTGTCCAGTCGCGATACTCATTCAAATCACTTTTAATAATTTTAAAAATGAAATCTAGCGTGTTGATTATCTTACCATACAAGTATGTACACACTAGGAAAATGAATGAATGAATATTGACTACTTTAATAGACCTTATAGAGATGAGTAGGAAAGATGAACACAAGATGTAAAAACCAATCAAAGCCTCAAAATCAAAACCCTAATGGCAGCAAAACCTAAAAATAAGTTTTCTTGATAAATCCTTGTTAAACCCGAATCCAAGCTTGCCAACACCTTGAGTAGTCTTAGGTAACCTTAGGAATGAACATTGTATGGCTTGGATTGCCTTGAATGAAAATAAAATGAAACCTAAAAACAATTAGTGTGCCGTGAGTTTAGCTCAAAAGACAGAGTGTTTTGTTTGTTTGCTTGTAGGAAGTGTAAAGAGTTAATGGTGAACTAGGGCTTTCCTTTTAATAGTGATAGAAACCATGACAAACCTAGTGAAACCATGAGCCTGAAGTAGTTTTAGAGGACAAGAGTGTAGGGGTCTCCTCTCCCTAGGAGGAGGCACAGGTTCAAGAGCGGGGGAGGTACAAGGTTTAGACAAAGTATACTAGCAGCATGAGCATTCTGCTTATACCTCACCCTCCATACAAGACGCTGAAAGGTTTACACGCTTGTTCTCGGACAAGAGACTCTTAATAGGGAATTAAATGGATTTATTTCAAATGGGTAAAAGCCTATGTCGTTTTAAGTTGATTATAAGAAGCAAAATCATTAATTTTGAGTATTGGGTATAAATGTGGGTAATTGTTTGTGTGTAGATGGGTAATAGGTGCTGCCGGGTATGACGAATTTAATTTGACTCGCTGCGCGAACTCGCTATCATGACGATGCGATGAGGGTCATATGCCCTAAATAAGCAATAAATAAAAGTGACTCAAATAGACATTGTATCAATTATGTCTCATGTTCTCCTCATACTTAGAAAGTCGCACTGTGTAGCTGATCGAATGTAGAACTTTTTAATTTAGAACCCCTCTGATGATAGGAAGCAATTATCTCACCTAATTTATATTAACTCACTAACTTACTATACTACCAAATTATTATGAAATACTTTTATAGATCCATGTGAAGACACTGTCTCGATATGATAGTGTTTTATTAGTTTACACAGACTGATTAGATCGATATCTATTCCAGAGATAGAGTTATTGATATCTGGAGAGTTATATAGCAGTGCGAAAGTCGCTTTTTAAGATGACGTATTTTGCTTCTGTTATAAACATCCGTCAATAGATCGCGTATAAGACAGACGACAGATCCCTTTATTGTAGTGCGCTCTTCGTATACCACTCTCGCATAACTACTCGCGATCACAATGAGAAATGTCTTATCCACAGTCACAGCGCCGAATCGATTATATAGTCCCACCTCCAAATCCCGACCACTACACTGTCGTACTTCACTACTCAGCCAGATTCGATCTATCAAAATTCCCCTATCGGGTATCTGCGAGAATCTATTGGTTGTGAAAAATAAGCTAAAGTTCATCTTCCAGTCGATTTGTAGTTTGGGAAATTGGGCCAATGAAGAGGCTAGTTAATCAATTTGGAGGCCTTCCTCGCCGCGGCAAGAACAAGAGATGTAATTGACTTCACGATGGAAAATGAGTTTGTAAGGGGGTCGGAAGTGAAAACAGTCACCTTCAAGAGATTTTAGAAGATCGGCATGAAAATACCAAAGCACTATTGGTTGACGATTTATCCTATATGTGGCTCGATACACGATAGAAGCTAGTCTAGGAACAATGTGGTTAGTGGGGTCGACACAGAATTTGTTCCGCGCAATGTATGGAGATGGAGAATGGACTAAAGAGGAAGAAGGGGACGATCCTAACAAGGTGTTTGTAGTCTCCTTCTCCCCAGGACCAGAGCTGGTGGAACCACTCGAATGGAAAGCCCTAGAAAATCGACTAAAACCATCAAGCGTAGATATGCCTAAACTCAAATTGAAAGAATTACCTGAACACCCTAAGTTAGCTTTCCTCCAAGAAAACAACCAACTCCCAGTGGTCATCTTATCCGCATTATCCTTCGTTGAAAAAACCAGACTCCTCGAGGTTCTTTGGAATCATAAAGGGGCGATCGCTTGGAGTATTGCGGACATTAAAGGGATCGACTCATCCTTCTATACTCACAAAAATCTCAAGGAGGAGAGTTTAAACCTAGTGGTACAACTCAAAGCGAGTTACCCCACATCAAGGAAGGTTAGTAAAATGGAATAGTCTATAAAAAAAAAAAAAATAAAAAAACCTTTGAGCCAGGACTAATACTATCACATATCCGACAGTCCGCTGGGTAAAGCCCTGAATAGGTATCCATGTTGGCACGAGTGAAGGGAGGAATGACTGTGTAACGAATGAGAAGTATGTGCTCTTCCCGCAACGGAGAGTAACGGATGGCGGTTTGTATCGTTTATAGTAAGTTGAATAAAGTCAACCCAAAAAGAATCACTTTCCACTTCCTTCTCATGATCTAGAATGCTCAAAAAACGACTGGCTTGGACATGAATGTACTTGTTTCCTAGAGGCGTTTGTTCTGGATACTTTCACAATCCCTATCGCCCTGAAGATAAGAGAAAACCACGTTCAATTTGCCCTTACGTGACATTCGCATAAAAAACGAATGCCCTTAGGGTTATTGCAATGCCTCCGACCACTTTTCAATTGCTGCAGGTCATTATATTCCAAGAGCTTATCGGGTAGCATGGAGGTATTCATAATGATTTTCAGTCTTTTGTAGCTCTTTTAACCATTTCCTCAAAAACCTGAGAAGATGCTAAAAAGGTGTGAAGAAACCAACCTTGTATGAATTGGGAAAAAATGCCACTTATGGTAAAGGAAGGAATCATCTGACCATTAAGGTCTCAGGTTATGGGAATTAAGTCGAGAATCAAAATTCGATGTGAGTTTCTAAACTTCCATATCCAATGAATGTTGAAGGCCATTCTCGAAGCTTCTAGGACATGCTTGATTCTATAGAAGATTCATTAAATATGTATCACAAATCGCCAGTCCCAATGACCAACTTTAGTTAATGATTCATCATGTCAATTCTTTGAAGAATGCATCCAAGCATTCGCAGCATTAAAAACGGTGAACTAACGCAGGGCACCAATATGATCAAGCAGATTGGTCATTACATTCGAAAATCATGTGCGGACGAAAGTGATTATGCTTGTTTGTTCGGGGCGGTTTAAAGAAAAAGGATCAACAAACATTTCATGCCTATACACTATGTAGCCAAAACAATGAATGAAGCATAAGAAAACTACACAACTACCGAAAAGGAGCTTCTTGCTGTTGTATTTGCATTCGATAAATTCCGTCAATACCTGGTCTTATCCAAGACCATCATTTTCACGGATCATTCTGCCCTGCGATATTTATTCACAAAACAAGATCTAAAACCACGCCTAATTCGATGGATCTTGCTGCTCCAGGAATTCGATATTGAGATTCGTGATAAGAAAGGTGCTGAAAATCTAGCAACTGATCATCTCTCCCGACTCGAAAACCCCGACCTTAGGAAGCTAACCAGGACTCAGATAAGGGACTTATTTCCTGAAGAGCGATTGATGGCAATCTCCGACAAGAATAACGAACCATGGTATGCCGACTATGCTAACTATTTAGCTAGCCGAGTACTACCCTTCCGATCTACCCGCCAAGAGAAACAAAAATTCTTCAGCGATTTGAGGCATTACTTTTGGGATGAGCCCTTCCTATTCAAACATTATGCTGACCGGATCATACGAAGATGCGTGGCCGAAGATGAAGCAACACAAATTCTATAACAATGTCACAGCGGACCATCCAGAGGACATCATGGCATCGCCACCACCGCAAGGAAAGTCTTCGAGGCCGGGTTGGCCACATGTCTTTCGCGATGCATGTAAATTGGTCCAAGTCTGCGATGCATGTCAGCGGGCCGGAAACATCTCCTCGAGAGACGAAGCACCTCAAAATTACATCCAAGTCTGCGAAATATTCGATGTGTGGGGGATAGACTTCATGGGACCTTTCCCTCATCAAACGGAAACTAATACATCTTAGTTGCCATCGACTACGTATCCAAGTGGGTAGAGGCTTATGCCTTTCCCACCAGTGATGCTAGGAACGTAGTGAACTTCCTTAGGAGACTATTTGCACGATTCGGAATACCAAAGGCCCTTATTAGTGATAGGGATACTCATTTCTGCAACTACCAAATGGAGAAAGCAATGAAACGGTATGGAGTGGTTCACCGGTTCTCCACAACATATCACCCTCAGACAAACGGTCAAGTCGAGAACACGAACCGCGCAATAAAGCGTATTCTCAAAAAAACCATTGGGAACAACAGGAAGGATTGGTCATACAAATTAGATGATGCATTATGGGCATTTCGAACAACATTCAAAACCCCTTTAGGAACGACCTCATTTAGGATAATATATGGCAAGGCATGCCATCTTCCTGTCGAATTAGAACACAAGGTATATTGGGCCATAAAAAACTACAACATGGACCTTATGAAAGCTGGGGAAAACCGGTTCTTACAAATTAATGAGTTGGACGAAATGAGGCTTGATGCCTACGAATCATTCATCTCATATAAGGAAAGAACAAAAAGGTGGCACGATAAACGAATAAAATTGCCAATTAACTATGAAAAAGGAGATAAGTTACTTCTCTTTAATTCACGATTAAGACTATTCCTCGAAAAACTTAAGTCAAGATGGTATGGCCCATTTCCGGTAAGCAAAGACATGAAAAATGGAGCAATTGAGCTGTACGATGAGGTTAGAAGCGAATTTATCGTAAATAAACAACGGGTGAAGCCATATCAAAAGAACTTATTTGACACCAACAAAAACGATG
>BQNB010064155.1:0-35422 GCA_026074375.1 Tanacetum coccineum | reverse complement strand
AGACTACACTTCAAAATTGCATAGTGACCAAGAATACACTTTTCCATTGTACGGTGGTGAGCCTATGTAAATCTAAAGTTACATTTCGGATTTGATCGATGTATGTTTATAGTGACATTAGGCTAAGTGAAATGTTGATCATTAAGAGATCAAGAACATCATTGTCACATCAACTTTTTCTCTTCAAAACATCTTCTTATGAAACTCCTACATAAGATGAATAAGAGTTTGAGCAAAGGTTTTCAAGATCGGGATCTTACCCAGGATCGTTTTCGTCTTTGCAAGATCGGGATCGTAAAGCCGGATCGGGATCGTAAGGCCGGATCGGGATCGTAAGGCCGGACCGGGATGGTAAGATCCTACTATAATATCATTTTCTTAATATTCTTTGTAATATTATACAAATCTATAAATTATTATATATCATAAACACAAAATTATATGAATGTTTCATTATAAAATGTTGTCTTAAATTATAATTATAAAATGTTTAAGAAGATTAACTTGTTAGTTTTTAAATTATTGGAAACCCAACCCATAAATTCATAGTTTTTTAATTTCTGGTTCGCGAAAAGTAAGATCGGATCGGAGTAGATCTTAAGATCATATGGTCAAGATCGGGATCCTATAAGATCTTAAGCATGCAAAGATCCTATGTAGGATCCGGATCATTTTTGCTTTGTAGTATCGTAAAATCGTAAGATCCTAAAATCAGGATCGGGATCCTGACAACCATGTTTTGAGCATACTCAACAGAAAAAAACACGCTCTTAGTATAATAAAAAGACAAAGGACACCTGTTCTTTTTTTTATTTCCAATTTTTTAAACACTAAAATTGAAATTTCATTAATAATTAAAATATTACTTTAATAATTCAAACAAAATTAAAAACATTACAATAAAATTCTAATAAAATATATGAAACTACATATTAGTATTCATTTATTCAACGTCAAATGTGTTCCACTATCATCACAGATGAAATGTTTCGTTGTGTATATCGCTACAACAACAACAACAACAACAACAACGCAACCCAATCCCCCTTAGGCAGGGTATGAGGGAGGTAGAATGTAGACAGATTATACCTTTACCCTTAGGTAAATTCGAGGGTAAGGAAACATGTAGACCTCCGACAAAGAAAAAGAAAACATTACAGATGAAAAAATAAAATAAAATAAAAAAAATGCATGCAAAAGCAATGAAACATAACAGATAAAGATAAGAAAGCAGACAACACATGACAAGAAAAGTTATGAAATCATATGCACTAACACAAACAACACATGACAAGAGAAGCTATTAAAGTATACTGCACATAAGGAAACAAAAACAAGCCAAGTGACAAATAACAACAAAAGAACAAGAAAACAAAAGGAACATTAAGGCAAACAACAATAGGCGCCAAAAGAACTACATAAACATAAAACTAAGAAAGTGTTTTTTTGAGTAAAGGGTTTTCCCGGTAAATTTTACTATGCTAAAAAATATTTAAGTACAAAGGATGAGGGTGAGTACCACATCATTGGCCGTTACATAGGCAAAACTACTTCCTTAAAAGAATGTACACAAAATAACTAGACAAAAGAAACAAGAATCTATTACTTCTTGCGACCTCGAACTCGGATATCCAGCTTATCGCATATAGTTTGAATCTCTTCAGAGAGATCATGGCCTTCATACATATCATCATCGTACGGGTCATCGTCATAGTCACCATTACCATAAGAATCCCTCCATTGTTCCAGCAAACTTTGAGTGCCAAATCCAGTCCTTTCTGAAGCCAAATCACGAGTCATATCATTATCAACTGATGCAACCTCATCTTCACTATCATGATCACCCAGATACTCTATCTTTTTCAGAGGATTACCAACTTCATCCACAAGAATAGCTTTCCCATCAATAACTAAGTTTTCAAACTTCCCAATTTATCCATAACAGGAGTAGTACTAGTACTACTATTTTTGATACTCCAGAACGAGGATATAATAGGAGTAGTACTAGTACTACTATTTTTGACATTCCAGAATGAGGATTCACTTGAATTAGCCCCGTTCTTATCCAAATTTGACGTCCCCCCATTGGTACCCATCTCCACATCATTATTCACCGAATTAAGAACTTCAAAAGGATTTGAATCACTAACCGTATTAGTAGGGTCCGCATCTTTCTTTTTAATACCGCTAGAGTTAGCAGTATGCTTTTTAGGAACAAGTCGATATTCTTTGGTAGGTTTAAATCCCACTTTCGAGCCAACCAGAATACCTTTAATGAGCTTGACTATTCTTCTTCAAATTCTTAGTCTCACCAGCACCTGTATTCTTCAGACATTCCTTATGAATATGTCCAAAAACCTTACAAGACGCACACCTAAGAGGTTTCCACTCATACTCAACACGGATATTACATGTATAGTGGCCCTCCCTAGTAATTTTAGGCATAGCCACCACAATGTTATCTTTCAACTCCATATCAGCTCAAAGCTCAATCATAGCTCTAGTATAGATTGACCTACCTCAAGATTGCATGTACATATCAGATGTATAAGAGTCAAGCATTGGAGGAGTACCTAGTTTAGTAGCAATAGCACTCAAGCCATCCTTGCTGAAAGTCGTAACAGGTACACCATGGAGTTTAACCCAAACTGGGACAGTACTAACATCTTCTTTCAATAGGATCACATCCGGATGCCATTTCTTCAGAATAAGCGGGTTATTCCGAATAAACCATGGACCATTCTCAAACATAGCATCTAATCCATCCATGGAGCTAAATTGAAAGGAGAATAATCCTGTAGATGAGTTGAACATTAAACGAACAAGCCCATATTTACCCCAAGTGTTCCTAACATAGTTAACAACAACAGGGTATTCCACCCGCTTCCCCAAGAAAAAAACCATATGCTGTATTAGCAAATTGTTCACTTATAGCTCGAATAGACTCCACCGGGACAACCACATCAATTCCATTACCCCCTGGTGTAAACAAAGTATGAAAATTCACTCTCTTCCCACTTGCTTTACTAGTAACATTAGCATACGAAGACTTACCAGGGGCATTACCAGCCAAAGAAGTTACCAACGTAGATAATGGTGGAAAAGATCCAAGAACAGTAGTATTTTCCAAAGAGCTTTGCTTTTCCATCTCCACCGTCATGTCTACCACAGATGGTGTTACACCCTCCTTTATAGCAGATTCAACACCAATTGGAGTATCTTCATTCATAGTATCATCTGATTTCGTAGACACACCAATACCTAAAGCACTATTCGTCTTATTCCTATAGAGATTCTTCTCCTTAACACCTCTCCCCACCCTACTACCTTTTTGGCTCTAGAAACCACGCTCTATTCCCACAGACAGGACCCACCTTCCACGAACAAGAAACTACCAGCAGCAAACACAAACTTCGGGTCCAAAACCAAGAACGATAAGAGTGGTTCCAAAAGCAGAAAGATGGCAACATCAGAACGCAATTGGAAAACACACACGAAGAAACCCTAAGTAGAGTATTAGGGTTTGCTGTAATAATAATGATTTGTAGCTCAGACAAAGAGATAAAAGAGAATTACTATAGTTGAAATCGTAAAGCATAAGTAACGAAACCCTAAATATGCGAATTAAAAAACCCTAGAATTTGAAACCCTAACAACTAAACTGATTCAAAATCCAGATAAAAAGAGTGTTTAAGAAACTGAAATCAAAGATTAGAGAGTGATATCAAATATTTGATACTTTTTTGTATCAAAATCCTTACGTAATTGCTTGTAATTGTTGCTTATTTACCTTGATAATGGTAGTTAATCAATTTTTATGTTTATTTCAGGAAATACAAGCATTCGAGCATTTTTGCATGCAAAATGGACAAATGGTGGCATTTAACAATGATTATGCCGTAACCACATCGATAAGGTTACGGCGTAAAGTCTGATGAGTCATATTTACGGCTTAAACATTACACGCCGATATTGCTACAATTGCTGAGTCATCATTACGTCGTAATCTATAGATTCGATTACGCCATAACATTATTTTAGCCTATGAAATAGAAATCCTCGTCAGCAAGGTTACGGCGTAACCACACTCATACATTACGCCGTAACCAACTTAAAGTCTATAAAATGAACGAATTTGAGCTCAATTGAGATATCTCCATTCCCACAGCCATACGATGGTTTGGAGAAAAACACTTTCAACAAACACCAGCGAGAGAAGGAAGGATGAAAGAGTCATGTAACATGTGACAAATCTAGTTTTAGGAATTGTAGCTTTTCACAAATGCCTCCTACATTTTCCTAGATCTAAACATGGTGTAATTCTCCTTAATATCATTATTGTTCTATTTTCATTTGGTTTCTCCACTTCTCTTGTTATTATTATCATAGTTTGTATTAAGTTTTTGTTACAAGATCTCAACATTGGTTTTGAATTAAGGATGCGAGCACTCTTAGTGTAAAGATACCCTCTTCACTCAGTTGTTCTCAATTCTCTAATTGTAGTACCCATATACGTTGGTGGTTTGACCTTAACCCTTAATCTTAAGACTAAAATTCAGCATTTGCACTCGTTTGATTGTAGTTCTAATTCTGACCCCTTGCTTTAGGATCTAGCTATGGTATTAGCCATGATACACATTTGAGTCGCAATTGTCCTAACATCAAACCACGAGAGGAATAAATCACTATGAACTAGGAATAGGTCAATTCCCCTCGCGGGTCCATTCCACCTAGGGATCATAGGCTAAACAAGGATGTCCGTATTAGGCAAACAAATACGAAAAGGCATGAGCATAAATGATAAGGCACACAAATACGAAAAGGCATGATCAAAAACAAAAAAGGCAAACAAAGCAAGAAAGCAAATGAGCATAAGCATCAGCACATGGAAAGAAAATAAAAAAGGACGTACGAGAAAAAATAAGAATAAGAAGACATAAAGAAAAAGGGCACTCTATCTAAAGCACAGTCAAAGGGAAAAAACATAAGGGGATATAACAACGTGAAAAAATCAAATATGAAAAGAACCAAAACAATCTTGAACCTACCATCAAAGCTCCTAATCTAGTTCTAGCCCTTTACCCATTCCTAATAACATTTCTTTTTTGCTCATGCTTTTTCATATTTGTTTTTCATTTCGTATATGCTTACTTCGCTTTCTTAGTCTTATGCTTATGTGGTTCTTTTGGTGTCTATCGTTGGTTGCCTTTATGTTCCTTTTGTTTTATTATTCTTTTATTGTTATTTGTCTCCTGGCTGTTTTTTGTTTCGTTGTATGTTATATGATTTAATAGTTTCTTCTTGCCTTGTGTTGTCTGTGTTATATGCTTTCATAACTTTTCTTATCGTGTGTTGTCTGTCTTATATGCTTTCATAGCTTCTCTTATAATGTGTTGTCTGCTTTGTTATCTTCATCTATCATGTTTCTTTGCTTTTGCATGCATTTTTTATTTTTTTATTATTCATTTATTTATAGTTTTATATTATATTTTTTCATCTGCAATGTTTCATTTATCTTAATTAGGAACGATATCATTAATAACATGTAATGTTTCTTCATTCGTTTTTACAGGATCAACACGATGTTTCTCCTCTAGATAAAAGTCAGGAGAGATTGCCCTCTTTTTGTCTTTTATAATCATATTATGTAATATGATGCATGTGTACATCATCTCTTATTTTCTTTAGAAACATCGTCCGTGCGAGATTTTTTTAATATAGCCCACTTTTTCTTTAGCACACCAACGCTCGTTCCACATATTTCCTTGCCGCTTCATACTATTTCTTATACCTTATTTGCTTTGTATCATTCATACTTGACTGTGAAATAGATTTACCAAGATTAGACCATTTCGGATATATCCCGTCAGTAAGATAATATCCCTATTTTTAAGTCACATCGTTAGCCACAAATGGAACCTCTGGTGCTTTCCAGTATTTTAGATCATTAAAAATAGGTGAGTGATGTACAACGTTGACGTCGTTGTTCGCTCTAGAAATACCAAAGAACGCATGTCAAATCCATAAGTCTTGAGCACTATATGCATTTGGGCAATTAGACCACGGCTCGAGATCAGCATATGTAGGCCTTCGTAAAAACTCGCCTCCATATAAATCCATAATCGCCTTACAGAAAGCTTCAAGAGCATCATGAGAAGTTTCACATCAATTTGAAGATATTCATTTAGAACATCACGAATTGCAGAGGTAAACTCCATAAATGGGGAAATGTCAAGTTTTCTCGTACAATTTGAACTGTAAACGAACTGAATGTTCAGTTAACGAACAAACATGAACACCATTTAACATTCGTTTAGTTAAATGAACGAACATGAGCAAAAGTCTTGTCCGCTCATTTATGTTCACGAACGTCTGAATATTCGTTCGTTTATGATCGTATATTTGTTTATGTTCGTCTATCGTATATTTTTACTACATAGTTTTAGAGTAGCTTTAGTTAAACAAAACAACACTTATAAAACATAATATCGTGTATATATTTATAAATGTTATGCTTATTTATTTTCGTTCGTTTATGTTCATTTAGTATCTTAATCAGGGTTCTAAAAGGCCCTAAGGGGGGCCGCCAAGGCGCGACGTCTACGTTGCGAAATAGACAAAGGCGTCGACTCTAGGCATGGCGTGAGTTGAGGCGTGAAAAGGTGAGAAAAGGCGTAAGGCGTAGCGAGTTTTTTTGAAGTGTTTTTGGGATTTTCTAATATTTGAGATTTGGACTTGGATTTACTAATATTTTGGATTGAGGCTTGAATTAATAGTATTTACCACTCATAAAATTATAAAATATGATATAAATCAATAAATCTATAAATATTTTTTGCCGCCTTAAGTCACACCTTAAAAACGCCATGTCGCCACACCTCACGCTACAGCTTGAGGCTTGGTTATGCCGCCACGCCACGCCTCATGCTATTTATAACATTTGTCTTAATGAACGAACATAAATGAACATGAATAACTTTATTTCTTAATAAAGAACATGAACAAGAAAATTCGTTCTTTTAAGTGACTGTGTTCGTTTATTTGTCTGGCTAAAAATAAACAAGAACGAACATGAACAAGGCTTCGTCTGTGTTCGTCCGATTCGTTTGCAGTCATACGTACAATAACTACTATCTTGAAAATACGACGTATTATCATTTATTTCCAAATAGTACGTATGAATAGTGATCAACTCATTCAAAATCGTTTACGAAATAATTTAGCGTCATACATTGAGTTTTTAGAGAAGTAAGCGGACACTAGACGATCGTGAGCACCGTAACGATCTATATATACTGTGATTCCTGAGGTTTTTAGGATTGTAGAAGTAGAAGTGTGCAAAACCGTAAGGGCTCTTTAAAGACACTAGATTGCTACTATCAACTTCACCGTCTTCATCGTCTGAGGATTTATAAAAAAACGATCGGAAGACATTTATTTTAGATGAGATGTGTAAAGTATATAAAAAAGGGTTTGAAAGTATGTATAAAAATGGAGAAGTAGTGGGTTATTTATAGGGTAAGTTTAAATAAATCTTCACAGAGAAAACATTTTTTATTAAATAACCAACGATCAAAAAAGAGACGTTGGTGTGGTTTTTTGTTTCACACGCCTCGGTCTCATATGAGACCGACTTACGTTTTTTCTTGGCTAGCGACGTGTCGGTCTTGGGCCGGTATAATGGGTGAGACGCGTCCCATTTGGTGATCGATTGTCCCCTCGACCTCACCATTATACATAGACTTATGTATTTCAATCGTTGTAAAGTTTCCCAACTTGATAAAAAATCAGTTATGATGTCTTCTGACAACTAATTAGTAAAAATAGGAAAATAAATGAAGATATGATCTTTAGATACTGAGAAATTGATAAATCAAAGGTTTGTGTCCAAATAATATCCTATAGATGATAATGTTTTTCAATTAAATAGTTGTGTCTTCGAGTCCTGCTTATAACATTGTGAGATTAATTTGTAATGTAAATACTGTGAGATTTTTGGTTGTCTTTAAAAAAATTCAAGAAATTGATATTAATATACGTCGTTTGACTCTACATTCATCTCAAATATTGACCAGGTTTGTTGATGCGAGTAAAGTCCTGATTTTTCTTAGAGTCTAACCATGCTTAGAGAGCATTAGATAAACTGTATTTATTAATCAAACACTTTATTTATATATATTGAATGAACGGTAAATAAACTTACGAAATAATTATAAAAAATGCATCAACAGTCGTTTGAAACGACATCGTTTCACTAAGGCTTAGATTTTGGGCATTTGTTGGGCTTTACCGGTCTGGCCCTTTGGGTTTTTTATATATTGTTTGTGTCTCACACACACTCATACCTCGAATCTTTAGGATTTTGTCTTACACACATACCTCGAATCTTATGTCATACACTTATCTACAGAAAAGTTAGGGTTTTAATTTTTGGTGGTTTCGTTTTTCTTGGGCCTTAATGGTTTGGTTATAGTGAATTATGGTGCAACACTTGCGAATGAGTTAGGGTTTTGATTTTGGGTGTTTTCTCTTATTTTGGTTGTGGTGATTCGACTATGGTTTATGTTTTGGGAGTGATATAAAAGATGGGGTTTTGGTTTATCCTCGTTTTATAGGTATGTGTATTCTTTTGTTTATATTTTGGGTTATACTTCTTTAGGTCAGCTTTTTATTGTTTTGATTTTGTTGTTAAAAATAGTTTTGGTGAAAGGTGTTTGTTTAAGTTTATGCTTTGGGCCTCTTTTGATTTGCTGCGTGTTTTGTGATTTCTAAGTTGCTAGATATTGTAGTTGTTTATGGGTATATGTATGCTTGTGTTCTATACTTTTGGTTATAGTTCTTTAGGCCAGCTTTTGATTGTTTATATTTTGTTGTTAAAAATAGTTTGGGTGGAAGGTGTTTGTTTCAGTTTATGATTTGGGCCTCTTTTTATTTGCTGCATGTTTATGGGGGTTTTTTGTTCAACTTGCTTAACTAGATATTACACACAGTGTTTGTCTACACATAATCTGCGAATTGTTAACTTAGCTATATGTCATCTGTGGAGAATTGCGTTTGAAGCATTCAGTATTGGTCAAAAAATAGGGTGGTGGAAGATTTTTGTTTAAGTGTTCAGCGACGTATTGGTGTTGCGTTCATGTGTTGGTGTTTCTAGTTGTTTTACATGATTTTGTGGTTTTTGTATAAATTTTGATTGTTATAGTATCTTAGTGGGTTATCCACTCTGAGTTTGTGCTTGTCGTAGGCGACCTTTATGGTTGTAACTAAGGGTTGCATTTGGTGTTATTGTTATAATTGCAGATTTGACCCTTATGGGTTATGTGTGTGTGTACATCTCGCCAAAGCAGCCATACTTGGTTTGTAGTTGCAGCCATGCGGGGGTGTCTTATTGGGTATGAAAGCAGTGATAATCGTATTCTATACATATTTTAAGTTTCTCATCCACCGAGTCAGGTACCTTGGCGGTACAACCTCAATCTGAACCTAGATATGGTTGCAGCCAGTGCTGGCATTTGGTCTTCTATGTGATAGGTCAATAGCTGTTTAAAATGATGTATATTGAAGTGCCATATTTTTTAGCTTTCAACTCTGCTAAAGAAATCTGGCCCATTTTCGCTTTTTGTATGATTTTGAATTTGTTGGATGCTTATTGTTTAATTGCGCAACGTTTGTCATATTTTGCGACATTTTTCTATCAAAAACAAGTACTCATCGGGTATTTTTCGTATCAACCACACTCAGGTTGTGGTTGCAGTTGTGCTGTGTGTATGCTCTTCAAGTCAGTTTGAAATTGTTTGCTTCAGGTATGTTAAAACCCGTTCTTTTTTTCAATCCCATGTCTTGGGTTGTGATGATTTACTAGTGCAACTTTTATTTATTTAACAAATTTTTTACGACATGCGATATTTGAGCCAAAACACACATAAAATTATACGTTTTTTTTCTATTTACAATGTTTGATTGTTATCGACTTTGTATAGTGATATCGTTGTGCACAGGGTGGGAAAATTTGGAACCAGGTTATCTACGAGGATTGCAATCGTAGGAACCTCTTTGCTATTTCCCTCATCATTTTCACACCGATAGCATTACTCTTAGTTGCGTTCTTATTCTAAATACAAAAACATGAAATTTTGCACGTTTTCGTTCCTTAACTAGCTTGCTGAAATTATAAGTGTAAGTGTTAGTGGTGGCCAAGAAAAAACTTTAATAACCTCGGTGTTTTGGCGAGGCAGTCATACCCAAGTTACGGTTGCAACCACACCGGGTGTTTCAGTAGGTAAGATAAAGGTGTGTGGTCTCTCTTAATGGCCCATGAAAAAATTAGCTGAAGCAATGACGATTCTTATATGCATTTAGACATTTTAAGATCAAAGTTTATCGACACCGGTATATTGGCAAGGCAGCCAAACCTAAACAATGGCTGCAGCCAAGACCATTATTAGGCTCTCACTTTATATTTGCAGACGTGAGCTTCATGGGTAACCTGTGTGCATATGTGATTTCTAAAAGATTTAAATGTTAAAATGTACACATATATGGTTTACAAATGATCATGTGTTTTATAGGTCTAATTTGGTAATGTCAGTATTTGGCCTAAACGATGTAATTTCGAATGGCTATTGATGAATTTTACAGTATTGTTGAGAGGTGCGGATCTGCACTCATACTTCTCGAATGTAGTGTTTATGAATTCCCGTATCTTTGCGGGTAGCCACAATCAAATTGTGGTTGTATCCATGGCGAACGTTTGATATAACTTATGTACAATTGCAGACTTGTGCACCAAAAATGACGTCGCGGTTTAAACTGAAAACAAGAAACATATCAAGAGATGTTTAAAACGAAGTTGTTTAAAGTTGTTCCAGTTATTTTGCATTTGGATGTGGTTCAATATTTTGGATCTTGTTAGGTTCAAGAAAAGTGTTTATTATTATATGAATTGGTCTTTGTATAGTTTTGTTTAGTTTTATAGTTTTATTAGTAATTATAATGTAATAAAGTCTATCTTGGTCAAATTTAAGTAAAGTTGACCAAGGTTTGACTAATGTTAGGAAAATAGTATAGGATTGGCAATAAGTATAAATACCCATCTAGGAGGGGTATTTATACAAGATTTTACATTTTGTAATTCACTTCTCTCTCCTATTTTTATTTTTCCTTTGAAATGAAAATTTAGAAAATAATGAAAAATACTCTTTAGCTCCCCTCCTCTATTCTAACACCTTCGTATGATTACTACTATGAAAACATGTCATATAACAAGTGGTATCTATCACCGAGAGAGATCTAGTGTGTGTTTCACGAATGAAATCAAGCTTAACCGTAAGAATTTTCGATCAAGAGGCCTTCGTATCGATGAACATTAGGTTTTGTAAGGATTATATGTGATTAGATTTATGATTTGATGAGTTTTTGCTCTTAAAATGCAGAATAATAGCTTTCGTAATCATCAAATTGTAGGTTTAATATCTAGTTTATGAAAAATAGATGTTTTAGATTGAATTTCATCGAAAAATATAGATTTGATATCTTTCGTAAACAAGAAATAGGTTTCGGTAACTGTTTTTAGGGGGGAAAACAACATTTGTATTGCAGTTTTGAACTTTCATATCAGAGTTTTGGTTTCGTAACTATCATACGTAAGTGATTTCTTAGCTTTCGTAATATAGTTAAACTTTCGTAACACTAAAATAGCTTTCGTAACATCGAATTTTATCAATTTGAAAAAGATAACATTGATATTATCACTCTAAAATGCTTAAAATCAGATTGATAGATTTAAAGGCGGTTTCCTAGCTAAGAATTTACGAAAGTAAGACATTTCTTGGTTTTTACGAAACTAGAGGTAATTCGGGATTTACGAAAGGAGGTTTCGTAAATTGAAGCTTTCGGCAATCGTTTGGTTTTGTAAAAAGCAAAAGCTTTCGTATAATTGTGGTTTTGTAACTAGAGGTTTCGTATCAAAAGCTTGGTTTTGGTTTCGAACTTCAAGCTTTCGTATCACAGGTTTTCTTGTTGAAGGTTTCGTAATTGCTGGTTTCATAACTGAAGGTTTCGTAACAAATGTTTCGTATTACAGTTTGAGGTTTCGTAAGACTTGATTTCGTAATCAAGAGGTTTCGTAACATAGCTTTCCTAACTGAAGGTTTCGTAATTCAGTTTTCATAATTGGAAGGTTTCGTATCTCATTGGAAGAGGTTTTGTAACATAGTTTTGAGGTTTCGTAAACTGTTTCAGAGGTTTCGTAACATAGTTTTGGGGTTTTGTAAACTGTTTTAAGAGGTTTCGTAACACAGTAACTGGGTTTCATAAAACTGTTTCAAAGGTTTTGTATCTTATAATTTGAGTTTCGAAACACAGTTAAGGAGGTTTCATATCTTCTAATCTTGGAAATTGAGCTTTCGTATAAAAGTTTACGTGCTACTTAGTCTTTTGTGCCAAATCAAGGTTTAGTTTCTTCAAGGTTACTTCATTGTAATACAAGACAAGGTTTTAATTGCTCGTTCACTTCACGATTACAAGAATTTATCTCCAAAAAGATCCAAGTGTGCATTGTAATCATTTGATACAACATGTCTACTTCAAATCAACAAACTCTAGCAGACTCAAGAGCTAATGAAAGACCTCTAATGCTTGAGAAAGGGAATTATACTCCATGGGAAAGTAGGTTCAAAAGCTTTCTGGATAATAAGCTTGAAGACGGGGAGCGGATGTGGAACTCAATACAGAACGGACCGTATAAGAGGCCAATGATTCCTAATCCAGACAACGATTAGGAAGCGATACTTAAACCATTGTCTAAAATGACTGAGGGTAACAAGAAGTAATACATTGCTGATGTGAAAGTCAGGAATTATCTTCTTCAAGCAATATCAAATGGTATATAAAATTCAGTGGATGCATGTAAAAACGCTAAGGATATATGGGAACGAATTAAAAGGTTGATGTTTGGTTCGGATGTTACTAGTCATGTGAGACACTCACGTCTTATGGATGAGTTTGACAAGTTTGCAGCAAAAGAAGGAGAATCGTTAGAATTAGTGTATGAAAGGTTGACAACGCTTGTGAATATTATGGATCGTAATAATGTTCGTCCTATTCCAGTGTTAATCAACACTAAGTTTCTCAATTGCTTGCAACCCGAATGGAGCAAATATGTTACCATGGTTCGTCACAATCAAACTAGAGATACAGTTTCATATGATGTGTTGTATGATTCTTTAGTATAATTTGAACCGCATGTTCTAGCATCCAAAGCAAATAAAGCTGCCAAGAATCATGATCCATTAGCCCTTCTTGCTCATTCAAATGCTTCTTCATCACAATCTCATGCAAATTATTCTTATTCACCACAACCATACTATGTCACACATCCTTCATCAGTTATTGATTATGAAGATGAATATCAAGGGGAATTACAAGGGGATTCTCAAGAAGACAAGCTTACAACTGCCATGATGTTATTAGCTCGAGCAATCAATCAGAAGTTCTCCACACCTACCAATAATCGTCTTCATACTTCATCAAACATAAGAAATCAAGTTGTGGTTCAAGATGGTAGAGTTGACATACAAACCAAGAATGCAGGTTATGGTGGAAATGGTAACATGAATGTAGGAAGACAAAACAGAAATCAAGCGTTTAATGCAGGAAATGGAAATGATGACAGCAATCAGATTGTTCAGCGTGTTCCATGAACTGAATCAACTCCGGGAAAGGCGAATGTTTAGTGTTATAACTGCAATGAAAAGGCCATTATGCCCGTGATTGTCAGAAACTAAGAGTTCGTGATGCAAAGTGAAAGATTTACGAAAACTATGATCCGGTGGTCTTGGTGAGTCAAACCACATGATAGCCATTTCTAGAGAGAGAAAGTAGTGGTGGAAGATGGAGTTGTGATATTTGATGGAAAATGGATGAAGGATACAAATGACTCAACAATGCCAAATGACTCAACCCCTCTATGGAAGCCATAGAGGGGTATATATAGCCCATACGCCTCTAAACTATACATAGTTGCCTATTCTAGTCCTCGCGTATGTGACTATGATAAACTATGGTAATTCTGTAATGTCGTCACGTAAAAGTGAATTCCCAACAATCTTCCCCCATGGGACGATATACAGAATTACTTACAATAATTTCCTAACAAGTACATAATGATTAAGAACAAGAACTTCCATGAAGCTTCATATGCTGATGACGTCTTCTGTGGTGTTTGACTTCAGTTACACTCCAACATGAATCATCTATGTGTACTTTGTAGGAGAAATACTGTAATAGGACGAATAAGTAACCATACACTTCTCGGTTAAGGAGACGCTTTCTGAATAGCTTCCCCCTAATTCGTGCCACAGATTCTTTTTTAGAAGCTTTTCAAAGACTCCCCACCAAAACTAGTAATCCTCCTCTTGATCAGTTTCAATGCTTACTATCATGCTTAGAATTTTTTAATTAAGTGGAACAACGGAAACTGGTAAAATACCCACATCAAATGTTACTGCTCCATTTACGATAAAGCTTAGTGATTGTTCATTTGTGGTATGAATTATCTGGAATCAGCAACGTATCTTTCACGCTTTGGAATAGTTCTTCTCACACCGCTTCCCTTGGAAAGTCAAATAATGCATTACAAAGTTCTCAAGTATCACTTCACCTATGTGTCTGAAAAATGCACCCAAAAAGCCATAGTTTAAAGCGCTGTATCTTGCGGGTTATGACATTTGTCTTCCCGGCATGCCTAACTTAAAAAAATCAAGAAGACGCAACATTTAAGCTTTCAAGAACAAGAAAGGCAAAGACTCAAGGATGTATCTTCTCCTTCCCCCTTGCTGATTTCGACATGTCGGAGTCAGCAACACCTTGGACGCGCATTTATTGAGTACTTGTGTGAGGAATAATAAGTCAGGATTCTAACCGTTGAGAATCTCAATTGCTGATCAATTTCTCTACTCTATATCTTCTCTTGGCTATATTTTTACCAAGCCGATGTGTAGGCTATTGGAAGTAACCACTGATGAGTAAACCAGATTTACCAAAACTTGAAACTGGAATTTGTATTCACCGGTTCTTATGACTTAAGTTTTGCACTAATGGTTAGAAGAACGGTGTAGTGATTTGTGCTCCAAGCAAATACTCTAAGTACTCAATTCCCATCAAAGTAGAGACTATCATCACCTTTGCGATTTTCACATCGACTTAGCTTGTGACAATGAGTACCTACACGTCAACTCCGTTAAGGTGATAGTTAACCAGGTCTTCAACCATCCACCCTCTGACTTACTGGAAAACTAGATAAACCAAGTCTTCAACTTAAATTAAGCTCGAGCAAGTTATCATTGAAAGTCATGCATCCAACCAACCCCGACTTCAAGATAAAATTAAGTTCAGCCTTCGTTCGATGGCCACCTTCAAATTCAAATAAGTGATACCCGATCAACTCCATAGTCACTTAAAAAAATTAATACCAAATCTAGCCATAAAAAATTTTAAGTTTCATGATTCTATATCCAATTCGATTTTTCCTTCGGGTATCTCGTCACTTTGTCATTTAAAACGTGGAAGGCATACCGATAATATGATTTAATCTCAAATGTATCCATTAACAACTAAATATGGCAAAAAATCATCCCAAACTTACTCATTTAGCCAAATTTTGTGTTACATGTACAACGGTTATAATACTATAAGTGTTATGCCCAACTTATTCCTAACTCGGGCATGTCTAATCCAAAACCAACCCAATCAAATCTTGATTTTATAGTCAGCCCAAGAAGAAATCCGGAATAACAAGGCCCATTCAAAATGCAACCCTAATTTTTTGACATATAATAACACCAACCTAATTTGCATCACTTGTTCTATGCACTGTCAAACACCCAAAACACTCGCTTAGTTTTCGTTCGCCCATCTTTAGATGAACTGTTTGAGATAGAAATCATCCACCAAGAAACAAATTCAACCTCCTCTTCTTATCCTTATAATCCTAAAAGGAACATCCCTTATCTTGATACCATCACTTGCGAACACAAACTCAATTTATCGAACCTTATATCACCAACAATTCAAATAAAAAACACCTTAATCTCATAATCATTTAAACCGAATCACAATCAAGACACTCATTTGAAACGCGTCACAATTAACAACCCTTTTCTTCATTTAGATCCTTTTGACCGAGCACCAATTAGCAACGGCAGCTTCAAGATCTTTATAAAGAGGTCTCGGGTAGGTCTTGTAACTTTATTTGTGAGTCTTAAATCGAAACAAAGATATGATTATAACCCAAGTGTTATAAATCAATCTTTAATTTCGTATATTAAAGAGGACATGTGTTTCTCAAAGATCAATGATGTAATGAGTATGTTTGAGCCTGTGAAGGTTGGTTTAATTCCGAAAACAAACTCGAACTGAGATCATTAATATCTTTGTTTTCGATTTTAGTATGAGGATTGTTGAGACTTTGTGACGGTATAGAGATGGAATTGATGTTGTAATTTGGAGATGGGAATTAGAATAGTAATTGGATTTGTGATTGAGATTGTGGGTTTCTTAGGTTGTGGTAGATAATTGTTGGCTGATGATGTTGAGGTTATGGGTTTGTTAATCTTTGATGTTGTTATTAATTTGGGTATGTCCTCTCTCCATCTACATTTCTGTTTAACTCATGTCTCAGTTGAGTTGACCCGAGTCAACTCGGTAAGAACCGAGTTGACTCAGTTTGAGTCTTGTCCGGTTCTAAACACATCTTATACTCGTTCGGCTCACACAAAAACAATTGACTCGATCGGCTGTCATTGATAGTCACTCGTTCGGTCCATACGAAATATTCTCGTTCGGTTATCATAGGTACTTACTCGTTCGGTTCTCATGAGTATAAAACTCGTTCGGTTAACATTGTTAAAAAGCTCGTTCGGTCTATCTTGGCAAATTACTTGTTCGGTTCATAAAGGCTATGACTTCGTTCGGTCGATAAAGGTGTTTACTCGATCGGTTCATGAAGAGGGACAACTCGATCGGTTGTCCTTTTGCTTGCACAAGAAAAACTTTGAGAAAAAAAACTCTTTCAAACTGTCAATAAGCCATTTTTTCAAAAGGCTATGAGACACAAAAAACGAACAGGTGAGTAAGACCAAGAAAATAAATGGACCAAAAAATATCAAAAAAAACTGTCATAAAACAATTTTATAAAAACACAAAAAAATTTGTGCACTTTTTAACCAGAAAACAACAATGAAATAAGCTTAAAATAAGCGCAAAATCACGAAATCCAACAAACACAAATAAGTGACAGATTTGAGACTAATTCGAGACCATCCGGACACAAATAAAAAACCGACCCAAGAGTATGTAGCCATGGCTCTTGATACCAATTGAAAGATTCACGAAAACTATGATCCGGTGGTCTTGGTGAGTCAAACCACATGATAGCCATTTCTAGAGAGAGAAAGTAGTGGTGGAAGATGGAGTTGTGATATTTGATGGAAAATGGATGAAGGATACAAATGACTCAACAATGCCAAATGA
This sequence comes from Tanacetum coccineum, assembly GCA_026074375.1. Lineage (NCBI taxonomy): Eukaryota > Viridiplantae > Streptophyta > Magnoliopsida > Asterales > Asteraceae > Tanacetum > Tanacetum coccineum. Next base: position 17,893 of record BQNB010064155.1, on the reverse strand, counting down.
CTCAACCCCTCTATGGAAGCCATAGAGGGGTATATATAGCCCATACGCCTCTAAACTATACATAGTTGCCTATTCTAGTCCTCGCGTATGTGACTATGATAAACTATGGTAATTTTGTAATGTCGTCACGTAAAGGTAAATTCCCAACACAAAGTATTTCAGAGAACAAATGTTGCTAGCTATGAAAGATGAAGTCAGAAGCAACCTCAAGGACAAAGAAAATTATTTCATGCTCGACAACTCGTATAGAGAAGAAACAATAGAAGAGTTAACTGTTGTAGTCATGTTGATGGATCGAATTCAACTAACTGATGGTAACGCTGAGACTGTGCCATCATATGATGCAAAAGCTGTCAGTGAGGTAAATGCTTCATCCAAGGTTCATGAACAAGTGAGTCATGTGAAATGTAAAACTATTATTCAAATATCTGATGATGATCAAATTGATTTCAATATCATATTTGATTATCCTAAGGTGGAAAATAATGGTGGCACATCTGAACATGATTTAAATGCTCATGATGAATATCATAAAATTCAAATGTTAGCATATAATGTTCAAAGAGAAGTTGAAAATAAAAAAACGATTAAACAATGAGCTTAAAAAGCAAAAAGAGTTGCTACAAAAGGAGCTTTAGACGTGTAAGGATCGGGTCAAAACATTTGAGTAATAAACAATTCAATGTTCAAAATATAAAGAAACATGTGAAGAGATAGAACGTGAATTACTGGCTGATAAGGACACCATTAAGAGAATTTTGAAAGAAAAAGATAAAATTCAAAGTGATTTTTTCAAAATTGAAAATGAAAAGCTAATCATTCAACATGAAACTCAGTTAGCTAAAAAGGCTTTTAAAGAATGAGAAAATCGGTATCTTGAAAATATTGTTGATCTCGAAGAGAAACTGAGTTCTCATGATCGAATTGTTTATAAAATGGGTCAATCGATTCAAACAATTCACATGCTTGGAAAGATACCAAATAAAGTTATCCTTTTCTTAAAGCTGGGTTGGGTTACAAGAATCCCGAACGTCTCAAGAAGGCCATTGCAGCACAACCAAAAATGTATGATGGTGAAAGGCTTGATAATGCTAAATTAACAACTGATTCACCTGATTCGGAGGAAACTTTAAAGGATGCGGAAGAAAGTCGATTGAAAATGAGAAACAAAATGGTTCAAATTAACAATGGAAAATTAAATGCGCTTTATGAAACATTTGTTCCGCAACAAGAATTTTATGTTGAACAAACATATTTTTCAATTCCTTCTACTTCTAATAATGGTTCCGAGTCAAAAGAAGTCACATTGGATTTACCAATTCTAAAAATGCCAAAAGAGAGTAAATTGTTAAAAATGTTTGACACAATGGGTGTAGCAATTAACGGTTTACGAACACGGATTAATAAACTCTTTTAGAAGACAGACAACGAAGATGGATGTCTGACAGTCAAAATTCTTTAAGAGAGTTTTATAAAAGTGATGTAATTCCGACGTCTGTCTCTTTATCAAAGAATTTGAAAGAACTTAAAGAAGAACTCATTGAAGAAGTACATGAAGTGTTAAATATTTTTGAATCAATGGAACATAAAGTTAACAAAAGATCTCCAAAAGAAAATATTCTTCAAAATGAGATCGATCGACTTTTGGAAGTATCCTTGACAAGTGAAATTCGAAATTGTGTGTTGATTTCTGTTGAAAAATATAAAAATGAGTTGTTAAAAGCTGAACTTGAGAAAAGTTCAAGTGACTCCAAAGATATCCAAGCCAATTTACTCAAAAGGATCAAAATTTTTGAAAATGATTTTAAGCGATCACAAGCTCAAAGTATTGATTTTGAACTTAAACTACAACATCAAATAGAGAAAATGGCTTGTGACGTCTCTTGGAAGTTAAAATTGTCAACAATAAATAATGAGAACGTGTTGCTAAAAACTCAAGTGGATTCTGTTGTTAAAGAAAGAGAAAAAATCAAACTTGAATATCAAAAGCTTTTCAATTTAATAAAAGCAACACAGACTCAACATCAAAAAGAGCTTGATGAGTTGATTGAACATGTTAATCAAAAGACATATACTTATGCTGATGTGCGTGCTCAGAATCAAGATCTTTTGATAACAATATCCGAACTCAAGAATAAGCTTCAAACCATTGACAAGGGAAAGAATGTGAACACTAAGTTTGACAAATATGACACCTCAGGAACACTTCTTTGTGTAACACCATTGCCTAAAAACATAGCAGTTAAGGCTAAGAAAGTGTCAAATACTAAGGTCAATACAGATAGGTCAAAACCAGTCACTTCACATCTTACACCTAAAAACGAGCAAAGTCAAAAGCACAATGAGAATGTACTTGCAAGAGGAATGTATAGAATCACAAAAACAGAGACACATATACTAGATTTTAAAACTAACATAAATGTTTGTAATTCCACAGGTGTAGAAAGTTCTAATAGTGTTAGAAGACCAAAGTCTAAGGACACTAAATCAAAGGATAGAGTCTTGAAGAACAATAATGATAAGAGACCATCTGCACATGTTCGGAAGATGTCAAGTAGTGTTAGTATAGATTCTAATAAGCGTGAAACAATGCATTCGAATGTATGTCAATCAAACGCAAGTGTATTAAGTACCAAGACTGTAAATGCTGTTAATGATGGTTCGAATATTGTTTGTGTTTCTTGTGGTAAAGATGTGTTTTTACTTTCTCATGAAAAATGTGTTGCTCGTTATGCTTTGTCTAGGAATTCTAGTGTAAAAATAGCCTTATTCACTACCCCCATAGCAGCGGAATCTAAGAATTTAGGAGCTACTTCTATAGTTGTGAAATCTAGATTAAGCATTGCTAAAACCCCAACAACAAAAAATAAGGTCTCTAGTGTGTTACCACTATCTTTTGATTTTAGTCAAAGTAGGACACTTAGTAATTACATGAAAAATAAAGTTGCAACAAGTAGAAAGTGGCAAAAATGGTTTGAAAACCAACAATGTTTTAATTGGACACTTAAGAGCAAAACTGCTCAATTACTCCCTAGTGAAAAAAAGAGTCGTATCCATGTTCGTTCTACATCTAACACACCGGTTATCACTCAGAAATGGGTAGCCAAACTGTCCAATCTTCCATCTGCATTTGTTTCATGTAATGTAGGTGATCCAGCTCATCCTTTAGATTGTTGATAGCAGAGGCTCGAAGCATATGACTGGCAATCTTTAACTGCTAAGAAATTTTGTTGAGATATTCACGGGAATAGTTCGCTTCGGGAATGATCATTTTACTGAAATTACTATATATGGAGATTATGTTTAAGGCAATCTCACGATATGTCATGTATACTACGTTGAAGGCCTTGGTCACAATCTATTTTCAGTCGGATAATTTTTGTGAAGGAGATTTAGAAGTAGCCTTTCGTTTAAACATGTGTTATGATCGGAATTTGGAGGGTGATGATTTGCTTACCGGTTCTCGTGATTCAAATATTTACACTATCTCTATTTCTGAGATGGCGGCTTCTTCTCTAGTGTGCTTAATGTCCAGAGCCACATCAACAAAATCTTGGATATGGCATCGCAGGCTTTCTCATTTGAATTTTAGTACCATTAACCAAATCACGTCAAAATACCTACTTGATGGGCTTCTGAAATTTAAGTATAACAAAGATCACCTATGTTCAGCCTGTGAACAAGGCAAAAGAAAGAAAGCTTCACTTCCACCAAAATTGGTTCCAAGCACAAAATCCAAACTCAAACTACTTCATATGGATTTGTGTGGGTCAATGAGGGTCGCAAGTATCAATGGCAAGAAATATATTTTAGTGATCGTTGATGATTATTCTCGGTACACCTGGGTATATTTTCTTCGCACAAAAGATGAGGCTCCAGATATGATCATCGATTTCATTAATCAAGTTCAAAGAATCTAAAGGCTCAAATTCTCACGATTCGAACTGATAATGGAACCGAATTCAAAAACAAGAAATTACGAGCATTTTATGCAAAGTTAGGTATTGTTTATAAAACTTCAATTGCTCGTACGCCTCAACAAAATGGTGTTGTTGAATGATGAAATCGAACACTAGTCGAGGTTGCTCGAACAATGCTTATCTTTTCCAAAACTCCAAAATTTATTTGGGCCAAAGCTATTTCTACCTCTTGTTTTACTTAGAATCGCTCTATTGTACACACACGGCACAATAAGACTCCATATGAGCTAAATCAAGAAAGAAAACCCAATATTTAATACTTTCATGTGTTTGGATCCCTTTGTTATCTAACAAATGATCGTGATGATCTTGGAAAAATGAAACCGAAGGCTGACATTGGCATCTTTATTTGTTATTCTGAGTCATCACGAGGATTTCGTATCTATAACCGCCGAACTAAAAAGATAACGGAAATAATCCATGTCAAGTTTGATGAACTCACACCAATGGCTTTTGAATGCAACAATTTAGAACCCGGAATAAACTGCATGAATTTTTAAGATTCATCGAAAGATTCACAATCAGTACCTTCAAAAAAAGACTTGGATAATTTGTTTAGTCCTTTGTATGAAGAATACTATGCGACGAGTTCACTAGAAGTGTCAGATAATTCCGCTGCAAATACTCTTGATAACGAACACCCTTCTTCATCATCGTCAATTGTCGTTGAAGAAGATGAAGCTCCTCAAATAGTATCCTCGTCAGCAGAACAAGTTGCCACTGAACCAAACTCTCCAGTCTTGAATGAAAATGCCGATGAATTAGTTCAAGGAGACGTTGCAGAATTTGATGGAAATATGTTCTGCAATCCACCTCCAACTACTGTGTTCGAAGAAGCTGAGTCATCTTCAACATATCAGGATCCATCAAATATACACAAGTTTCATCAAAAACATTACTCAAGTGATAAGTAGACTAAGAATCATCAAATTAAACAAGTGATTGGTGATCGCTCAAAACCTGTAATGACAAGAAATCGACTTCAAACTGACGCATAAGTTTGTATGTACGCATTAATAGTAAGTACAATTAAACCAAAAAATATCAAGGAAGCTATGGTTGATCATAGCTGGATTGAATCCATGCAAGATTAGCTGAACCAGTTCAAACGCCTTGTTGTTTGGAAACTTGTCGAATGTCTTATTGGCAGAAATATAATTGCAGTTAAATGGATTTAGAAAAACAAGACTGATGCTAAAAACACGGTTAATCGGAATAAGTCTCGTTTAGTTGCCAAAGGATATGGTCAAGAGGAGGGAATCGATTTTGAGGAATCATTTGCACCAGTTGCAGGACTAGAAGCTGTCAGAATCTTTGTGGCATATTGGTATGTGTTTAATTACACACACCTTTTACCTTTAAAAACGAGCTAAAATTACCAAAAACAGACTTAAATGCCAAAAATATGCTTGTTTTGCTAATTGTGTTGTGCAGGAACGGATATCTAAGAAAAGGACGAAAAACGAAGTCAAAACTTTCAAGGACGTGTGGTGCAAACACAATTATAACCATGAGGGACCATACTTGACAAAACCCCAAACCCTCACCCCATTTTGAAGTTACTGTATATCTTCTTCATAAATTTCCCGCCAAACTCAATACCCCACCTCTGGCATGTCCCCCCTCCTCGTTTGCTGTCCACAACCATCCAAAACCATCACCATAACTAAACCCCACACCCACATGGGTATGCCAAGTTGGCAATCCTAATTCCCACAAGTCAATCAAGGGTTTAGATAATTCGACTTGGGCACAAAGGCAAACCAAGGGCCAGGATTGTTTGTGTTTCCACTCTCACAACAAGCACACAGCTCAAATGTGTCTTCAAAGAAACACACCCAAGTAAAGACAACAAGAGAAGACCAAGTCCAAAACCCTAGCTCGTTTTCCTATTTAAGCTTTTGTAAGCCATTGTGGCAAAGGAGTTAGTTTTTTTTGTAATCTTTAAAATTCAGTTTAGCTTTTATTGTACTTGTGCTCTCTTTAAATGAAAATTCAGTTTGTTTTTCATATGTTGTCCTAAGTATTTGTACTTCTTTAATATCATATCAGTTCTTAATATAAGCTCTTTAAAATCTGTTTTTAAACTTTTATACAAAATTTTAAGAAAGTTTCACAAATGAAAAAAAAACGGGTTACTGTTTGATAGCTAAAGGATGAATGAGCAAACTTGGAAGGCTCATTGGTATGCTTAGTCTAGCTTATTTATAAGCTAAGGGTAGGTTAGAGCTTATTTAGGTGCATTTTATCCTGTTTTGAGCAAGGATCAAAGGTATGCTTTCTCTTTAAATTTTTGTTTAAAAAGTTACTGTAGCATTGCTTATTTTTAGCTTATTAAAGTCTTATTGTGCTTATTTATGTTTAGTTATGCTTAAATATGCCTTTTAGTTGCTCTTGTATTATTTAATTTTCATTTGCTTAAAAACTGTCTAAAATAGCTTATTTCTGTTGTAGCTTATTAGTTTCTCAAAGTGCTTATTTTCCTGTTCTTATTACCTTATTGTGCTTAACCATGCTTGCTAAATACTTGTTTTCAAAATTTGGTGCTTAAACTAGTCTTTACAGTTTAAAAATTCGTTTTTAAAATATAAAAGGGTGTTTGGGATAGGCCCAAAATGGGTCAAAACAAGGAAGGTATGGGTTGGTGTCAATGGTTTAACTTTGGCTTAAAGTTTTAAGTCTTTTGAGTCTGTTTTTCCAAAAATTTTAGTTCAAAAAAAGTGTTTTCCAAGTTTTTATTTATTTTCTTAGAACCTGTTAGTTTTAAATAAGCTTTATGTGCCTAGTTGCTTAAGCTTTGGAAAACTTAAGTTAAGTGCTAGTTTGTGTCATTTAGAAGTATTAAAATCAAGTAGCCAAAGCCTTAGGGTTCCTAGTATTTGTTAACCTGCTGTCAACATATTTTTATATAGAAATTTAACATGTGAAACTAGGAAAGTTTCTCATTCCAAATCCTCTAAAAAGTGTTTTTCAGTTAATGAAATTTTGTGCACAAGCTCACCTTAAGTCAAGCTTAATCTGTTTTAACCTTGTTTTTTATTTTGAGCTTATTTGGCAGCTTATTTTAAGCTGTCAAAATTAAGTCTTCTCTTTTTTATTACTTCCCCTGGTGCTAAACCACCACATTCAAAACAGTTTTTCTAGCTTATTTGTTAAACTCAGCCCAAGCTTTTGGCTTTTCTAAAAAGCCAATAAGCTATTTGATAAGTCCTGTTTGTTTCAGACCTTAAGCAGCCCTTTTTGTTGCTTATTTTTAAGCCAAAATTTGTGTCCCTAGGATTGAAATCTACTCTAGCAGTACTAACTCTTAAGTTAGTACTGCTGAGGGTATAAGCCAATTTTTGGCTTATTGAGCTTATCTCATTTGCTTATTCTTGTTCCTAGTAGCTCTTATTGTTTGTGTGTTAAGTTGTGTGTGCTTATTTTCCCATTTTCTTTGCTTATTTGTGCCAACAGTCAAAAGCCATAAGCCACTTTTTGCCTTAAGCTTAATTTAACCAAAGCCACTTTTTGCCTAAGCTTAATTTAAGTTCTGTCTAGTTTTAAGCTTTTAGCTTATTTAGTTGTAGATTTTATCTTCTTTAGTGCATATTTAGGAGTAGGTTAGTTAAATCCATTCAGCTTATTTGTCAATACTCTAAGCTTATGTTTTAGCTTAAGTGTCCAAAAAGTTCAAAAGACTTAGCCATTTTAAGCCTTAAGCTTATTTAAGCAAACTGTCCAAAGAAAAGCCCTTTTTCAGCTTATTTATAAGCTTTCACAAATACCTGTAGTTTTAAAAATTGTTAAGCTCAAGGAGCTTAACAAGTTTGCTTTAAAAAGTTTTCAAAAAAAAAAGAGAGGAGACAAGGGGTGACCCGGGTGAGTAAGACTCGAACCCGGGCCTCTACCCTTGATACACCTCTCTTTTATAACTAGTGTTACCGCTGCGCCCTTGGGACTTCTCTGTTAGAGTCCCAAGTGGTTTAGTATTTAATCTCTTTTTGGCCTTAATAAGCCATAAGCTGTTTCAGCTTATTTTAAGCCGAACTTCGGGTTTCTTTTTTTTCTTAGGTAGGACTTTAGGTCTAGTATTTTAGGTAAATTTTTCAGAATTTTCAAAAATAGTATAGTATTTTTTATAATTTAATTTTGTTATAAGTTTTAAAAATTCATAAAAAATATAAAAATTATCAAAAAAATATTTTTCTTTTTTAGAAAATTTTCTTTAGTCATATATTTTGTAGGAAAAATGCAAAAATTTTCGTAGGGCCATTTTTATAACTTTTTGATTTTTAAAGAACGGGGCTCGGGTACGGGTTTTGTCTTGACTCGTTTTTGGGTCAAACGACCTCCGTTTTCAGTCTAGTCTTTTTCATTCTTCGGTATTAGTCCCCTAGAGTAGTTTAGAAGTAAAAATTTCTTTGTAGGGTTAATTTTGAAGATTTTAGGTTTTTGACCCCTTGTTCGGGATTCGTGCTCTCGTTTTTCAGCTTAATTTCATAATTTTTAGGTTTTTCTTAATCGTCTTCTATTTGTTATTGTTTAACTTAGCTTTCCACACTCTCAAATCATTTCTCTCATTCAAACTCCAATCTTCCGACTGTATCGATTTTCCAGCACAGCCTCGTTGGGGATTAACGACCCGGGAAAATTCTATACTACTTCCTGGTTTTATTGATTCGTTGTGTTTTTAAATTATACTTACTATATATATTTTATTATCTACTTAGTTTTAAATTGTGTTTAGGTTAAATTTGCCCAAAATTAGAATTGTTTGACCCTTTTGTGTCAGAATTTCGAGCTAGGTTTTTCAGCTTAATTTTCATAAAATTTTTAGGTTTTTTCTTAAACGTTTTTATTTGTTATTGGGTTTAACTTAGCTTTCCTATCACTTCTCAAAATCATTTCATCTCATTCAGACACATTCCAATCTTAGCGTCTGTATCGGATTCACCAGTGCCTCGCAACCTAGTGGCGATTATAAATAAACAGATCCTGAGTTTGGTCCGAACATTCCAATACAGCCTATTCTCTGGATTCACTTTTGATTGTAGTTATTTTATTATGACTTTTATAACTTTACTATTATATTTTTTGATATTTTATTATAAGATATTATTATGAGATACAATAACCCCGAGCAACGATAGTGTCGCCTCGATTGGCATCATCCGACAGTGGCAGCCATTGACCACGTCAAGGTCTTTGCTGGTTGCCTTCGCCCAGATCTGTGGCGTCTGCGTATATATCATGATCACGAATTAATGGTGTCTTCAATTCAACCTATGCTCATAAGGCAAGTTTTAATGATTTGAAAAGATCAAGACCGAGTAAGTAGCATTGCGAATAGCCAACAATCCTATTTAAAAATGATTAGTTAGACGAAAAGCTGTATCAATTTACTGCCGTAAGCTTAAAGTAAGCTTTAATAATTATGCAAATCTTCATGGCTGAAAACTCGTAACCCGCGAGATCGGATGTATGCACAGATGCTTTCAAGCTCCGAGCCCAAGCTACTAAAATTTAACAGGCCAATAAAAATATATAACATTACAACCTTGTTCTAAACCGTTCAAATGAAAAAGCCTCGAAATAAAATGAGCCCCAATTATTTTACTTAAATCCCAAGACAATCTGTTCAAAATCAAATATTATAAAATTAATTAGCACATGGCGCAGAGTTCATGTAACTTGCCCGCCGAAGACTACAAAGACACATACTCAACAGATTCAAACCGTCGTACTGCTAAAAATGTAGTTAAAGAAAGGTGGAATCATGTTGTCAATATAAATTATAATATTTACATGCACATATACTTGATTGTTAATGATTCGAATATGCTTCTGATCACATTCATCGAAGTTGTTCAATGCTATTAGAACATTAATTTGCCTTTTGTTTTCTTAGGGATCTAATCTATACACTTAATATAAACCTCATGTGCTTACTTAATGATTATTCAGATATTATATTACGCGTACGTATTAGCGTATGTGTTTTTTTTCCCGCACCATTCCTTTTTCTAATTGCAACATTAGTTTTATTCATCGACTACATGAGGTCCTTCATATATGTTTGTTTCTTTACTTGATGTGTATAATTTAACATATATAATACGGAGTATGAGGATCTCATAAATGTTGACGTAACTAACAAAATTTAACACATTCGTTTGCATATGTTTTGTATGGTTTACTTATTCATCTTTTTCACGTACTATATAACGGAGTATTACTTTTAATAGTTTATGCACGCTCTAAAATTTTGGTGATTATATAGTTAAACTTGATGCCTATGCAAGAAATATATTTTATCAAGTTTGATCATAAATTTGAGCATACATCATCTTATTCATATATTACGCTAGGATACTACGAATTTAGAATATGTAAGCCATGTAAAAAAATACTGACAGTAGATAAGACGAAAAACAAATGTCGTTGGCTACTTTTAAATTGTGCACTGACTTTGAAAATAAATGTTGATTCAGTAGTTGGGTTTTATTTGAGCTTTGCTTATGGAACTTCATTAGCTCGTTAATGGTACATATATGTTATGCAAATTGTCCAACTAAATTGTTCTCATCGATGTAAACTATCATCATGGATTGATCATCTAATAGTCACTGATCATCTAAGAGTCACTGGTTTCATATTTATTATGTGATGTTTACTATGCAATTGTATTTGCTTACGAGAAACTATGAAAATTAATTAATGTTGTATGTATATATTTTTTTAGTAAACTGTTACAATAATATAAAATGTGTTTCTTTCTAATGATAATATAGGCTAATAAAATATTATAATAGCGCTGTGTGAATGCTATAAAAAAGCTCATACAAAATTGATTGGAGAAATATAAGTTTAAATGTGACGATGTGCTAATTTTTATTTATTATTTCACTTATAAAGTTAAGTGTAACTGAAACACATGTTGTCATAGATCAAACGTTTGGCATGACCGGTTGACCATCCCGAGTCAATGATGATGCGATATGTATAAAAGAATTATAAGTTTCTTGAAAGATAAATTTGAATGTTCTCGATGGAAGTTAATTGTTCATCTATCACCACCATATTACAGTGAGGACTTTGTCCTATAAAGTTTTGGAAAGAATATAAAAGAGATGTATGTAGGCCTATACATCCGCAATGTAGATCATTTTGAGTTTTAAAATCGATGCATCGTCAAAATGATCATTAAACACACAACTTAAAGTAAGTGTGATTAATGACTCGACTTATAAATAGCGATCGCGATTTTCAAAATTATATTTTTGTAGATGGTGGGGAATACTTCCAAGCATTGGGCGATTATTGGAATAAGTGTTGAATTTTATATAGCCCATGTTCATACGCGAATTGCTTTTGTTGAAACGTTTATAAACGTCTTCAGTTGATTGCAAAGCCAATAATAGTGAGAACAAAATTTTTAGTTTATGGGGCATGTTATAACATATGAGTTCGCATCTTGCCAACAAGCTATACTGATTACTCCTCATTATAATGGTTTTTTGTCACAAACCATGTAGTTTCCATGTGAGATATTGTAATTGTGCAATGTATACTAAATCCACCAAAATGCACAAAATGGGATGTTAAAGTTGATAATTCATTTAGGGGGGAACGAGCAGCATGATATTTGAAATGAATTATGATAATACAAATGGTGATCTTCACACCAATGAATATGAACTTGAAGTTCAAGGGACAATATATATTCCATATCTAGTAATTGCCAGACATGTTTAGTGACTTAAATAAAGTGACTAGATCATATACGCTGCTAGAGCTCCAGTGACAACGTATGTCCCAACAATAAGACCAATGATTGGTAGTAAGTCTACAGCACGTCTACAACGTGATAGACTAAATTATTCCAAATAAAATACCTCGAATGAAGATATAAAATGGAGCAAGAAAGTTAAGATGGTCGAATCAAGGTAATAAAGACCCCATAACAGTTTCCTAAAGAGACACTAGACATAAAGGTAATTGAAAAACCCCGGGTACGTAAAAAACTATGAGATCTCAATAAATAATCGAAAAGTAATGAGTCAAAGTCAATAGTATTATATAAGATAACGGCCATGGCGATGATGATGTAAATAAATAAATAGCGCTATAATTATGGTGAGGATCATGAAAGCATACCTACAAGAAGTGCAGATGGTTGATGAGTGGCAAAAAGATGTAAAGACGCAAAGAAATAATAAAAGATTGAATTCTCTTGTGACGAGACATGGTTATAAGGAGACATGTTCTCATATGGTGGATCAAATAATGCATTAATATTTTATAAGTCTGGCAATATAATAAGTAATCGATATGCGTCTAAAAGATAAATGAATAGAGCTCATGTGATGTTGATATTTTACTACAGGATATAAAATGCATGAAACATGCTAGTGAATTTTAATGCTTAAAGCGTATAAGTAAAGTTCTCGAGAACACTACTTTATTGTATTGAATTAAATAAGTTTTGGGCATATGTGTTATAATCACATTGGTGTGTAGTTTTGTGAATATAGAATTATGTTTGCCTATGAAACTTTAGAAAAAGATCTTGATTTTATGATTGTGAAGGCGACTAAATGCATAGAAGTCAGTTTTGAAACAAAAAGACACAGTTTGTCTTACCTTATGAATTGAACATCTAAAGGATGATATATATGTACATCATGAAAACTAAAGCAAATGCGAACTATCTTTATATGGAAAAATGACGCTCGTGTTTATGAAGTCACATGATTTTTGAGAGACCCCTTGATTTACAAAGATGATGATCACAATATTGATTTAGATATGTCATACTAAAATGTGTATGGAACATTTATAATTGTCGCTAGCAGTCATACATGGTGTGGGTAGTTAATAACTTGTGAAGTACGATGATATACTTAAATGAGTTGTATGACGTATGTTAATGTGGATGTGCAAACAAGAAGCTGAGAATGTTTATTCATATGATTTTATCAAGTCATAATCCTTGAATGGACATCCAAGGGGGAGTGTTATGGATATATGTTCCGGAATACTCTATCTTGTATTATAGATATACCTCCTTTGAGAGATGGATAAAAATTCTTCATTCTTCTTCTTTCTTGTGTTCTTCTTGATTGTTCCATACATTGTTTTATAACACGTGGATTTGAAGTCTATACATATGAACGTGTATAGTTATTGGATATGGATTGGCCTCTATAAAACTAAATTAAAGTATTGAAACTTTATATATGCATCATGCAAAATATGAACTAATATATTGTAACTTTGTTGGCAAGTTATAACTCATGTTTCATATTATATTATTGAAAAGAGTAAAGGTACATGAGATACACTTTTATATATGTACTAACCTTATGAGATCTGGTTTAGTTAATTTTGAAAATGCAGGATAGTCATAAACCAAGCCAAGTATGTACTTATGTACTTTCAAGTTGCAAACTTCGAGAACCTATAATTAGGTTTATCAAGTCAACCCGAAGGTTTTGGAATCTAGAAACCAAGCTATGAATGTGCATGTCTTACGAAGAAGACGACTAACTGTTTGATATACTTTCAAGATCAGAGGGAGAAATGTACTCAAATGACTCAAGTAGTGTGATCATTAGAGGGAGAAGAATAATTTCAAGAAATATAATCTTGAGAAGGAGAATAATACACGTTGCACTCTTTTTTCCTTAGCTACGGTTTTATCCTACTGGGTTTTCCTAGCAAGGTTTTTAATGAGGCAACATACTTTAACATATTTAAAAGAATTATGTACTCTTTTCCCTTACTAGGTTTTTGTCCCACTGGGTTTTACCTAGCAAGGTTTTAACGAGGCATATTCTTTAAATGATGGATAGCCAAGAGGGAGTGTTATAAATATTTATTTATTATGTGGCTATCCACATTCCGTAACGTTTCAAACATTATGACTCAATAATGGTTGTAGTTAATACAATGATGATTAGAGGCTTATATATAGGGACTTGTATATATTGTTGTAGTGGGATCACTCTTAATGAAATGCATGTCTCGTGTCTCGATTCCCTTTATTTTCTTCTTCTTCTTCTTTTATACATCGGTTATTTGTGTTACTATTAGGTCGTTGTTTCACAACAATAGGCTATAATATTAAACAAAGATAACACTCAACTAACTTCAATTACACAACCTGCCTTATCAAAAAATTAGGACTTTCATGTAAAACCGAATATTTGGACATGCAACAACAACAACATAACATTAAACATCTCTGAATATCATCCACACAAACAGATCAGAAATAATTAAAAATAAAAAAATAAACTAATTTACACAACTGCAAAAACCAAAACATGATAAAAATAAACTATAATAGATACGGTTAACACAAACAACGAGATTTTTAAAAGAAAAATACAAACCTTGAATTGATTTTAAGAGACGAAAAAAGGGTAGAGATCCGGTTGAAATGAAATAACTGTGGCCAAAAAATAACTTATAATTATTATACAAGTATATCATTTAACGTTACAAACACCACCAACCAAAGTGTCGTTTTGTTGGTAGGATTAATCTGGCCCATTTCATTCGGCCCACTAATTCTCTTTTTAAACCCCAATTGGGCCAATAATAAATACACTCAAGTACAAAACAGCAGCCCAAAAAAATAACCGGGGCCCAAAAATAAAAAAATAAATACAAAACGTACCCTCAACATTTAAATATTTGCAACTGAAAAAACGTATCATTTACAGTTTGGTTAACGGATTTGTATACTTAATCTTTTCAATCGAGGATTGGTCAGTTACGTTCACTTGGCCTACCATTACAGTTAATAAAAAAATAAATACGCCCACATTATATGTTCATAACAATTTTTTTTTAAAACCATCAAATCAGAATCAATTGGTATAGAAAACATCCAGTGTCGGTTATCTCGATAAACTTACACTTTAAGGTGGCCCGATTACAAATATATGAAATATTTATTTGACAGACATCTTTATAATACATGTATACACAAAATAGACAAATCATTTAAGGAACTTTGATAACATTGAATATGAAATGGACTCAATTGGACGTTGTATAAACGTATTGAAGTTGTATGATTATAATGAATGAATGATTCATAGTTACAAACAATTGAGAAAAACTGATCTGTTTGACAGGACACTCAGAACAGCTGAGATAGATCCTACAGACTCATAACAAAATTACCCATAACTAACTAAACCGTTTTGATCCGTTCATGGCGCACTAGACGCCACAATCGACGTTAATAACCCATACTCACACAATCCTTCTCTATAAAAAAATTACACTCAAGTAGACGTTGTTTAAACATATTGAAGTTGTATGATTATGATGAATGAATGATTCATAATTACAAACAGTTGAAAAAAACTCATCTGTTTGACAGGCCACTCAGAACAGCTGAGATGGATCAAAGAGACTCATAACAACTAAACCGTTTTGATCCGTTCATGGCGAACTAGACTCCACAATTGACCTTAATAACCCAAACTCACACAATCCTTCTCTATAAAAAATTTACTGAAGCGAACCCGCCCGTCTGGCGGGTTACGTAACTAGTATATATATATATATAACCCGACATGAATGATGCCTATTTTTGGTTATTTTATTGCTTTATCACCAATGATATTACTCATATGTAGTATACTAGAATTAATGTCACATTCTATTGCTTTATAGCCTGTGATATTACTCATATGTAGAATACCAAAATTAAAGTCACATTATATTGCTTTATCACATGAGATATTACTCTTAAGTAACTAAGAACGACAATTTAAATACTCTTCATATTCCTTATAGTGTTACTTGTTTGTTTACGAAATATCATAAGTGATATTAGACATTAACTATGTTTATGAAATATCACAAGTGATATTAGACATGTCATATAATAAAGTTTAACTAATAAGCAATGTAAACTATCATCAACTTAAAATATTACTACTGATACAACTTTAATGTGAAGCAATTATATAAACAAAACACACCAATTCAATGCCAAACTAGAAAAACTAGTTTGCAACTAAACACTCGGACGAGGAAGAGATGAAGCAGTTTATAGAAGAACGAAGAAAGAGAAGGATTATGGAAGTAACTAGAAAAAGTGCAGGCTAACTGTTGTTGACAAGGATGCAGCCTTAAATGTTTTTGGGTTATCTGAATATATATAACCATACATGAATCATGTCTATTTTTTGTCATTTTATTGCTTTATCACATGTGAGATATTACTCTAAAGTGACTAATTTCACATTATATTACTTTATCACTTGAGATATTACTCTAAAGTGACTAAGACAGACAATTTAAATACTTTTCATCTTTGATACAGTGTTATTGTTAGGATTCTAAAAGTGTCGATTATGATACTTTAGTGGTTTATTTAATTTAGTAAGGCTTAGACTTTATTTTATAATGTAATAGTTAGTCATGTAATAAGGTTATGTAAGCTTTAGTTAAAAATAGCTTACATACCAAAGTCTAGGGACTAACTAGAAAATATTAGAAAATAAAGAAGAGTGATTAGCACTCTATAAATACCCCTTCCCATCTCATGAGAAGGTTGAGGCTTGTAATTCACTTTCCCTCCCATTTCTCTTTTCCCACTTTTATAAAATTAAAATTGTGAAACTTGCGTTCCTCTCTTATTCTCTTAAGCTTAACCGAATTCTATAATATGATTTAATATTCATTCGACCTAACAAGTGGTATCATACGCCATTATAGTTTAAGAGTGATCTACTTTGTGATTTTTGGTGTGTTTTGCAAGATGACGTGATTGAATTTGAGGAGTTATTGTATTTTCGATATCATATTTCGTTCTCTAGTCATTTTCGATATACCATATGATGAAGACGTGAGAAAATATCGAGTACTAGATAGATTTCGATAGTCATTTTGAGTATATTGTTTTGTTTTTGATCGAGTTGTAATAGTTAACACCTTTTTATGTTTTATCAAAATTGGTGTGATAGGACTTTTATCATTTTTGATAGTTATTTCTTGTGTATTCGTTGAGAATCGAGTTGTAATAGCTTAGTACTTCATATTCGGTTTCATCGAATTTGGAGTTACTATAGGTTTATTATTTTTGATACACTAGTTCTACACTTTTTTAGTTTTATCAAAATTGTGTAGTAGGAAGGTTATCATTTTCGATAAGTGATCTAAACAAGTTTCAAGAGTTGAATTTGTTCACATTATTGGTTTTATCGATTTTTGTGTTTCATATTCAATTCAAAATTCACAAAACTCACTTTTTCGGTTTCAACGAAATTATGAAGATCTTTTTCGTTAAAAATCTTAAAACGTTTCTTTTCCATCGAATTTGTCATCCTTACGGTTTTATCGTGTTGATGATACATTTTTCAATTGAAACTTACTAAGAAAGTGTTTATCGAAATTTAGTAGTTTATCGAAATTTGATAGGATCAAAGTTTGTGTTATCGAAATTAGAAACTAAGTGTTGTCCGAGTTCTGTATTGATCAAGAAAAGAGTTGTCCGAGAAGTGGAGATAGCGTTGTCCGATATTGGGAACCATCGTTTGGACTTTTTGTTGAAATTCTTCATTTTTGACACAATAACACGCTCCTCATCGAAATTTGTTCACTCTTATTATTTTTCACACGCTCCTCATCGAGATTGTGGGTTTGGCTACACTAACCGTTTTTATCAAAATTGATCAATTTCGATAACTAGTAAATTTCGATACGTAACGCTGGAATTTTGATATTGAGGGATCGTGAAACGTTATTCTCATTAATAGTGTGGAATTTCGATACTTAAAGGATTGTGGTTTTCATTCGTAGACAACCTATGACCATTTTTCGACAATGATCACTCATTTTCTATACAGTTGGAGTTTTTGATACTTTAGGAACTAATTTTGATTGAACAAAACAAATCACAATCA
>BQNB010064154.1:0-32272 GCA_026074375.1 Tanacetum coccineum | reverse complement strand
CACAAGGACCTTCCATGAAATACCATTTATCACTTTGAGGGGCTGTTTCTGCCAAAGTCCAAAACCTTTATAAACCACAAGGACTGTGACTGCAATATTACATATCACCTTGAGGGACCATTTTTGCCAAATGCTATTATACTTTCAAAGTTAAAAAAAGGTGCCATTGTTACTGTTTATCTTCCACACACGATTTGTGTGTGTCTGGCACCCTGCAACAAAAGACAAAGCCTTCACCCTTAAACAAAACCATCACTATCCCACCTCACTAAACTCCATTTGCCACATTGGCAATCCCCAAGAATCCTATTCAACTATGGAATAGGACAAAAATTGAAGGGTTGTGATCAAAGACTTGGGGACTACTCAAATTTGGATGGCTGATATGACATTTGGGCTTATACTCACACAACAAACACACCCTTAAGCTGTCTCAGTGAAAAAACACACATCAAAGGGACTCAAGACCAAGACTTAGTATAAAATAGGTCATTGTAAGCCTTTGGGCATTAGCTTTTATCTAGTTTTAGTTTTTTCAGCTTATATTAGTTTTAATTTAGCTTATTGTATTTCTTTTTTTTACCTTGTGCTCAGATTTGAAGTTTAATGAAAGTTCAGTTTTTATGAAAATCTTGTTTTTAAGTTAAAGTGTTTTATGTTTTAAAACTGTTTTCTAAGCTCACAAAAGCTCTTTTTATATCATTCTTAGCTGTTTACTTAAGTCTTACAAACTCTTTCATAGTTTGTAAGGGTTAAGCTTATTTTACCAAAAATTACTCAAAAAGCTCAAATGGATGATAAGCTAGGTTGGGAAGAGCTTATAGACCTTACTAGCTTGTCTTTTGACAAGCTAGAGCTTGTAGATATGCTCTAAGAGCATTTGTATACCCTGTTTTGAGCAAGGGTCTTGTAAGTTCTCATTTTCCATATTTTGGCTTATTTACTGTTTAACTGCTTATTGTTGCTCATTGCCTGTTTTTATTTGCTTGTTTATGCTTATTAATGTTATTTAATGCTTATGTATGCCTTGTCATAGTTTAGAAATCATTTGTACAAAGTTTTCTTAAATTTGTCCATTTTAGCTTTTATCTTGCTTATCTTATTCTAGCTTGTTTAAGTGCTTAACTGTTGTTGAAACTTGCTCATTATTGTCATTTTAACATATTTAAGATCTGGTCTTGTAGTTTTAAATCAACTTATTCAGTTTAAAAAGTCAAAAACTGTCACTTAAAGGGGTGTTTGGCTTAACTGTGAAAATGGGTCAAAATGGGTCAGAAGTGGTTTAGCATTTTGGGTCATCTTAGTTTACATTGAATTCACCATAAAATCCAGTATTTAGAAGTTTTTAAGTGTTAAAATTCAAAATCCTAGTTTATATAAGTAGTTGTTTGAATCTGTTAGAATTTTGTTGGAAAAATCAGTTCATATGATTTGGTTTTTGCTTATTGAGTTTTTGTGATGTTTTTGTGTTTATTTAAGTCTTAAAACAAGTTAGAAAAATAGTTCAATAGGTCTGCAAATATTGTTTAGTTTTTACCAAGCCTGTCAAAAAAATTGCTAAGTGTGGAAATTTTGAGAAATAACTTTTTCATTTGCTTTTTCTGGCTTATTCTTAATTTCAAAATGATTTTTGATAGATGATACTTGTTCTTTGAGGTTTAAACTCAATCTGTTTTGAGGTCTTATATCCATAAGGATCCGTTTGTTTAGCTTATTTTGAGTTCAAAAGTAATGGTAGTTAGTTTTAAAATCCAAGGCTCAGCTCATACTGAGTGTGACAACACTTTTCACTAGGCTTTTTAACTGCTTATTTGGATTTCAAATTCTTTTTTCTTTATTGCTTACTGTAGTTTGTTGACCAAGCTTTTCAGTAATATAGGTTGTCAAGCCATAATGTTCCTTTTTCTAGCTTAAAAATAAGCTAGAAAAGTCCCTTTGTGGCTGTTTGGTTATTAGTTTTAAGAAATAAACTCATTTGATGTTCTGAGCTTATTTGCTTATCGCATTTGCTTAATTTAGGTTTAGTATTGCTTATTAGGTTAGCTTTAGCTTATTTTAGCTTATTTACTCTAAGTTAGAGCTTATTTGCATTTCAGTCTAAAAATTTTAAGTTAAAAAGCCTTTTTAGTGAATCTGTCTTTCTAGCTTATCTTAGTTGCTTATTTTTGTTCAAATATGCTTATTAGGTGTAGTTAAGTATCTGTTTTAGCTTATTTTTCATTTTCACTAGCTTATTTGTTCTTAAAATGCTAAACAGTTAAGCATTTTTTTCTTTTTCTTCTACTTAGTGTAAAAAGCTTTCTCTGTCACTGTGACAGCTTATTTTTTGTGCTTATTTTTGGTTTCTAAAAAAGGTGTCTTTGTAAAAGTTGCTTATTTATTGCTTATCTAAAAAGTAGTAATAAAAATGGCAAATAAAAAACATTTGGGAGTTGGGGGAAATCCCAAGTGAGCAGGACTCGAACTCGGGACCTCAACCCCCACTCACCAAACGTTTTAACACACACACCCTCTACCACTAGCGCCCTTGGGTCTTTTCCGTTTACTCTTGCACAATCAATTTACTTAACCACATTTTCAGCCCCTTTTTCATAATATAAGCCGTAGCTTATTAGGGCTTTTTCTCAGCTTATTTGATAAGATGGCTTAACCAGCTTATTTTTCCTAGGATCTTTATAACATTTAAGACACTTTCCTTAAGCAATTTTTTAACGATTTTCCAACTTTATTTGTTAATTTTATTTATTTTTCGTATTTAAAATTTTAGGAAAATCATTAAAAACATAGAAAATTAATTTTAAAAAAATAGCAAAAAAAAGTTTTTAGTTTTAAGAAATAATTATTTTTAGGTTTATAAAAAAATAAAAACTTTTAAAAACTTTTCAACATTTTTAGATTTTAAATTTCAATTTTAGCTTTTAAATTTAAATTTAGAAATTAGTTTTTTAATTATCAAAAAGTAGTGAAAAATATTATCGGCAGTTTTATATCAATATTAAGACTTTTCTAAATTAGAATACATTTTTTGAAATTTTCTTAGGTGTTTAATTTGTCTTATTTTCTGAAATTTTTAAATAGATTAAATATGGTTTTTTATTCATATAAATTATTAAAAAGTTCAAAAAATACAATTCCTTTTTAGAAAATATTTCTGTTGTCATTTTAGAGGTTAGGAAAACTTCAATTTTGCCATTTTTAGGGATAATTTTGACTTAGATATTGAAATTTAAGGAACGCGTTTTTAGGATTCCCGTTTGCGTTTTTAGTTTAAATTTGTGTTGCCTTAATAATTTTTAGTGTAGATTGCATTAATTTTCCCATATATTTAGAAAACCAATCAAAATCTTTGTCATTCAAACATCAATTATTAAACCGTCAAACGACTTTCCATTGCATTACTCGTTGGGGATAAATGACCCGGGAATCACATACTTCCGGATATATATTGATTTTCTTTGTAGATTTTGACTAGTTACCTTGGTCAAGGGTGACTTGTTGGAATTTGCTAGTTATATATATAACTATATATAAAATAAATCATATATATAATAAATATGATAAATTTATATATATATATAACTATATAAATATACCAAATATAAATAAATAATATTCGTTATCATGAACCGTTAGTTACTTATGACCAATGGGATTGGTTAAGTGAGCGCGAGTGTTGTAAATAGATCTATTAGGACTAATCATCCCCGTCTGGGTAAGTAGCTCTTACTATCCACGGGGCTCCCGAATAAACGGACGTATACCATGTCGAGAGATACGGTGTTGCGCCATTATGGCACCCGTCAAGGCAAGTTTATTAAGCATTATACATGCTTCCATTTAGCCTCGGTGACATGAGCTTAGCGCAAACGTAAATACATTTTATGTGAAGTTGTATATGTTATAACTGTCACATAGGTTTTGAAATCTTATGGTCCACTATTACTATGTTTGAATTAAAATCTATGAATTCACCAACTTTATGTTGACGTTTTAAACATGTTTTTCAGGTGCTTAGCTTTGGATTTCTCTGATGTGCTATGTGGAGTCTACGAGCAATATGATATCATCTTTTAAGACATTATTTATTCTTCATACTCGTTGTCTTTTGAAAACTTAACATATGCTTCCGCAACATTTTAAAATTTGGTTTGGATTAATGAAAGACTTATCTATTTTTAATAAATACAACGAGTTATGATTTTCAAAACATCCATTAGTGGTCGTTCCCTTGATCTTGAGTGATGTATATTATGACGTCACGCCCTCGGACATGTTTTCCGTCCAGGCCCCGTTTGGGGGTATGACAGATTGGTATTAGAGCCAAGGTCATAGAGAACCAGGTAACATATTAGGTCTGGTCTATTACCAGTATGTGATCCTTATGTGCATTTATGTGTGTCTTATACGTGCTTTTTCTATGGCGTATATGTGAGTACCACTTTGCCTTGAGCCTGCTATGTTATGGTTTTATCTCTGCCCTGCGTTTATCTTTTCCTACATTTATGTTATGTTGCGTTTATTTTTGTCCTTGATCCTTATTTTTCTATGAGCTTACGGTTGTCTTGCGTTTATTTTTCTTTGTGGTTACGTTTTCCTTACGTATATTTACCCACCTATTTATATAGAAGTTGTCTATATAAATACTAAACTTTTCTAGGACATTGTGAGTGGCACAATGGTCCCTAAACTTTCCTAAGACATTGTGAGTGACACAATGACCTCGTTTATTTCTAAAACATTGTGAGTAATACGATGGTCTTTAAAACTTGTCATGAGTTTACATAATACCGTTTTGCATAACTTTGAAACCCGTCACAGTCTGCCGACCCTACGTTATTTTAGTATTCGACACCGAGTTTGAAACACTCGCCTTGAACTTCTGAAACGTATACATTGTCACGTAACTTACCACATAGAAACATGCAGGCTAATTGGAACGCGACGATTAACTTGTCACCTCGTAATGTATCATCTTGAAACACCAACTTTTAGAACACGACTCATTAACGTCTCATTCCTTCCTCTTTACTTCTTGTGATTTTGAAAAATTGTATCGTCAAGAAGACAACTTCTAAGTTCGGCAGATATCGATGACTCATAACCCAACGTATTGCTGACATGCTCTTTCTCCAAGAGCGGTACGAGATCCGAGACGCTGAGAACGAATCACGCATAAAGACCCTCGAGACAAACCACACTTATGAAGGTCACACCTTTTCATTTAAAACGTTTCTTTGAAAACTCTTGATTATTGTTTGCTTCATGGTACGGATATTTCCACTCCCTTTAAATATTAATTGTTTGTACAATTAATTTCACATATCCCATTTCAACATCATTAATATACCATTTTATTAATGTGTACTTGTTTTAGCCATTTGGTATTAGCTCTCCATAATAATTAATTATTTATAAAAATATTTTACCTATCTCGTGTAGCATCCTTGACATATTGTTTCTTTGATATGTGCCTCCTTCAGCTATATGTATTTGGTCTCTCGTTTGCATCGATTAATCGTACGTATGGCTATCTATAGTCTTCTAGTTCATGATCTATTAGAAAAAATGAATATCTACATTTATTTTGTTGATCAAATAATCCTTTCCATCCAGTTCCTTTGACTGTTACTACATTGTACGGATATTCTTGATATTTTATGATCTATTATTTTGTTATTTTTTCTACTTAAAATCATTTATAAAGCTTATAAATGTGATTGTTATTATTTTATCTTTGCGGAATTTTGTTCATGTTGATTTAGATTCTCCTTTTCATGAAATTTGATTCGGTAATTCTTTCGTTTGCATTGATCGATGATCATTTGCTTCTTTTTTCACAAATATATTTCATCTCTCATTTTAGCATTCCTTGCTCATACATCATGGTACCTTAATCATTAATCGTTATACTCGATATAGCCTTTTTTACATTGACAACTACCCCCTTTGGAAATTAGTACTCTTTCTTTAGTCCTTTCGTTCACATTTATCATTTTATTCTTCGATCTTGATGCGCAATATTACTCGATATGTATTATATATTCTATCCGTTCTTTAAGGATTCTCATAACATTTAATCCGTACCTACATTCACATTGCAGACATTTTATATTTTGCCTTTCATTTTATTTGGTTTTCGTTTGCTATCCTATTTGATTATTTTGTTGAACTCCTCGAACACGTTTTGACACATAACCTACGTTAAAGATTTGGAGACACCACCAATATGGTACAAGGTGCATTGTGTTATCGACCACGAGAGTGAGAAAACTATACCGACTATGGAGGATACACTACGAGCCTGACGGCAAAAACAATTGGAACACTAATCTACGTTTAGTAGGATTTTCTTACATCGACATTTACCGTACCAGCATCAAGGCTGCATCGTTCGAGACACTTTACGACCAAAGTGTCAATCACCAATCTACTGGACCAAGGTTGGGGTAGTCTAGTCACTAGCCCCGACACTTCACCATGAAACGACTAAGAATATCATTCGGATACGCAACAAAATACAAGCTACTCGTAAACACCGACAGCGTTACACATGTGTGAGGATACGTTTCGACAAACGGGGAAAGCTGAACCCGCGTTATATTGGACCTTTCAAGATCTTAGCAAAGGATGGAACTGTCGCTTACCGACTCGAACTTTTAAATCAACTAAGCCGAGTTAATAGTACCTTTCATATGTCGAACCTGAAGAAGTGTTTTATGACGAAACACTTGTTATCCCGTTAGATGAAATCCAAATTGAAGACAAGCTACATCTCGTCGAAGAACCAGTCAAAATCATGGACCGCGAGGTCGATCTTGAAACAAGTGTTTATATCGAGGTTAACGTTACAATTGAATTCAAGAGAAGACGGGTTCCCTAATTACTTGGAACGGTAAGGATCAATTTTAAAAGAAATATCCGCATCTAATAGCTAATTTTTCACCCTCTTCGAATGCTACAGCTTGAGCTTCGGGACAAAGCTCATTTAACAGGGAAGGATGTGACACCCCGTAAATTTCAGGTCATTATTTTAAACTTTTCCGTTCACAATTTTGACTTTTATACGTTACGTTTGAATTTGACTTAAAACCGGAAGGTTATCCCGCGTAAAACTAAAAAATGTCATCGAATGTGTTCCTGCTTCGGACTAAGAGTAGTCTACTTATATTATGCATGATTTTATCATTTTATTAGTGTTACGTAGTCTACGTACGCTTACGTTGCAATTTTTAAGTTTTTCGTGTACGTTTCGCGTTTTATGCAAACGAAAGCTTGGAAACTTACCACCTTTGCATGTAAACTGAAGTTATCATCCACTATTATTAAACTTTCAAAATTTTGAAATCCCCTCCCCCCTTACTCTTTGAAATTTTCGGTACAAAAACAAAAGAGGAGAAACCAAAATTTTAAATTTCAAGTACCATCACATGCATGCATAAGACATGGAAAGGGACGTGCTTGTCTTCTTCTCCATTTCTACTAACATCTTCTTACAAATCTTGGACCACTTATGATAAGCCATTTGAGCTAATCTTGGAGCCAAAGCAAAACATATGGCTTCCCCCTCCTCTCTTATTAGCCGATCGAACCACAAGGACCATAAGGGAGGCTTCAAGCCACTTAGTTTGAGCCATGATTCCCTTAAACCTTAACTCTCATCCTATATAAATCTCACTTTATAGATTTTAGGTCATTTCTCATATACTTGCCTCACCAAAATTATTTTTCTCCTCCTCTTTTTCTCCTTTGAGTCGCGGCACGCACAACACACCCATAAGCCATCCATAACTTTATTCACTCCAAGATTCACATACTCTAAACTCATTTCTAACAAGACCAAAGGTGTTTTCAAGAAGGTTTACTTTGATTTCAAGGGTTTTTACAAGAGTTCATGATCTAGGGTTTTGATTTATATTTGGGGTTTTACAAGATTTGTTATTGTGTTTTGAAGATCCAAGGTTTTCTAGTAAGATCTTGTGTTTTTCTTGATTCATCTCATCTTGTAAGTGTGTTCTTGATCTTTCTTTCATTTCTTTCTTTTCTTATGATCTTTGATCAAGGTTAAAAATATATATCCATGTGTTTGTGAAACTTTTATAAAAGAAAAGTGAAATAAGGTTTGTGATTTCTTTTAAAGATGGAAGTATTTTGATATAAGTTTTACTAGTTGGTAAGAATGAGTGATCTTGTGTGTTGCAACAAAGATGGTGATGGGTTTTGGATAGTTTAAGAGTGGATTTTGTTGGTTGGATTAGGAGTGAACATGGATAGTTTATGGAAAATAAGGTTGCTGATCCAATTTTGTTTTGAGGTTTTGGGACACTTAAGAATGTTTTCATTAGCCAAGAAGGTAGTTTTTGGAAAGCTTATTTTGAATAGATAGACTTTCATATATTGAACACTAAAAACGGATTTAAAACGACCAAGTTATGGCCATTTTAAGAATCACGAAACCATGTCAGGAGATTTTAACGTGGTTGCTGATTGGAATATTAAAATGAGTTTTTGGACACTTTCGGGTTTGTTTGAGCTTTAAAAACATGGGCGAAACATATAGTAACACTTATATATTAAATAGGGACATTAGAAAAGTCATAAACATATTGTCGGGATGGCGTTTCGGATTTCTAAATGGGAAAAGTTTGTAATAAACGTAAAGTCACTATTGGCGAAATAAAAATGGAATATTGGACGTTTAGGATACCTTAGAGCGTTTAGATGTGAAATAGACTTAACAACCATTATTATTAGACAACGTTGACGTTCGGGATGTCAGGACTTCTAAAAACTTTAAATGGGGAAAACGTTTGTAATATAAAAAACGTAAAAGTTCAATATTGGGCGAAAATAAAACATTGATAACTGGGGTCGTTTAAGATACCTTTAGGAGCTTTAGGCGTGAAATGGGGGACCCTTAAACCTAACCTATTATTATTAGGGTCATAAACGTTGTCGTTTTTGGGTTGTCAGGGACTTTCTAATAAAAAACGGAAAATAAACTTCTGGCAATAGTAGGTTTTAGCGAGGATAGGCGTGGGAAGGTAGACGTTTTAGGTTTTCGTTTAGGTTGTCGGGTTTATGGGGGAATATGGTCTTTATAAACGAAAAAATATTGGGGGACGGTAGTAAAACGTTCCGAAATATTTTAATCCTTTTCTAAGAAATGGGTAAACCTTCCCAAAAAAATAGTAACAACTTTTCGGGGGGATAAATAAAAAAAAAATGGTTAATCTTTTTGTTATAGGTGGACAGGGGCGAGGGGTTGGGCGTTATCGGGGGGGCCATATAACCCAACCATCATCTTTTTTTATAAATCTGTTTTCGTAATCATAAATTGTTCATGGTGTAGGTGGTTTATTTTGGTTTTTCAAAAAAAATTAAAAACCCTACAAAATAAAAAAAACAAACTTAATAATAAAATTACCCCCACAATAACAATCCAGGTGTTAATTTTTAATGCCTTTTTTTTTTCCTTTATGAAAGGGGCGTTTTTCCGAGCTTTTAATATTTTAATTTTTCGGGTTAATATTTTTTTTTTTTTCGGGGGGGGCTTTTGAAAAAGGGTGGGGTTGGGGGGGCTATTTTTTAGGGGGATTTGGGGGTTTGTTTTTAACTCGGTTGTTTTTTTTATTTTAACGTGTTTACTTGATTTTATTTTTTTTGTTTTTCTTTTTTAACCCCCCCAATCTTTTTTTCCATTTTTACGTTTGATTTGTATGGGTGAAGGGGAACCAATTTTTTGGGGGGACTTTGGGGGGTTTTTTTTTATTAAAACAATTTGGGGGGAAAAAACCTGTAAAAAAAGCTTACCGGATTTTTTTTTTTTTTTTTTTTTCTTTTTTCCCTGTTTTATAACGGTGGGGTTGCCTTAAATGGGTTATTTTCATGGTTTGGGGGGGGAATAGAAAAAAACCTGTTTGTTTTATAGGCACCGGGGGGGGGGGGGGGGGGGTGGGGGAAGGTTTTTAATTCCCATATTGTGTTAAACCGGTTTTAAGTTTACTTTTGGTGGGGAACCCCCACCCAATATATTTTTTTTATTTTATAAGGGGGGGATTTGGGTTATGGTGTGGAGGGGGTTGGGAGGTTTGGTTGTTAAAAAAAAATTTAAGGGGGGACATCTAATTTTTAAAGGTGGTGGTGGTGGGGGGTTACCTAATTTTTTTTGTCCATTTTTTCCCCCCCAAATTTTCCGGAAGGTAATAATGGTTAGTGGGGGGGGGGGGATTCTTTTTTTAAACCTTATTATTCTTTTTTTAACTTAGGGCCCTTTCCGGAAATTAAAAATCGGGGATTCGGTGTTTGCACCATTATGGAACCCGTCAGGGCAAGTTTTATTGAGAAGCATTATACACGCTTTTATTTAGCCTCGATTTCATGAGCTTAGCACAACGTAAATACATTTTATGTGAAGTTGTATCTGTTATAACTGTCACATAGGTTTTGAAATCTTGTGGTCCACTATTACTACGTTTGAATTAAAACCTATGAATTCACTAACTTTATGTTGACGTTTTAAGCATGTTTTTCAGGTGATTAGCTTTGGACTTCTCTGATGTGCTATGTGGAGTCTACATGCAATATGATATCATCTTTCACGACATTATTTATTCTTCATACTCGTTGTCTTTTGAAAAACTCTAATCATACGATTCTTACAAACCATTTTAAAAAACTTTAGGTTTGGAGAAATATAATGCCCTCCCCCCAAGACTTACTCCCATTTTTTATCAATACAACGATTTATGATTTTCAATTCCTGATCCATGAGTAGGTCGTTCCCTTGAATCTTGAGGGTGATGTATATTATGACTTCACGCCCTACATACACTGTTTTTCGTCCTGGACCACACACGCGCGGTGGGGGTATCGTTTTGAACTTGAGTTTGACTTAATCGAGGGACTCAGGAGGTTTCATCCTTTTGGATCTTCATACACATTCTTCATACTCGTTGTCTTTTAAAAACTTAACCTACGCTTCTACAACATTTTAAAATTTGGTTTGGATTAATGAAAGACTTATCCATTTTTAATAAATACAACGATTTATGATTTTCAAATTGTCCATTAGTGGCCGTTCCCTTGATCTTGAGTGATGTATATTATGACTTCACGCCCTCAGACATGTTTTTCGTCCAGGCCCCGTTTAGGGGTGTCACAATGATGACCTCAGGAGTTTCATCCTTTGATCTCAAAAACTTAACCCACATAAATCTTAAGTAATCATCGATGATAACCAAGATATATATTTCTTACCATTTGTACTCTTTATACATATTAGCCCGCACAGATCCATATGCAAAATATAAAGTTTTTCTTGATTAGTGTCGTCAGCTTTAGATTTAAGAGAGTTCTTCTTGCTTTTCCCTAAACAACATGCTGAACATAAGTGATCTTTCTTGATTTTTAGCTTTGGGAGACCTCGAACAAGACCTTGCTTAACCAGTTGGTTTAGAGAACCGAAGTTTAAATGAGACAACCGTCGATGCCATAACCAACTTTTAGTCTTAGAGGCTTTAGATAGCAAACAAATTGAAGAAGACTTCAACATATTATCCAGTGAAATGGTGTACAAATTTGTGTCTCTTGATCCAGAAAGTAAATTTACCCCTTCTAAATTCCAAACGTAGCAAGTGTGCTTCCAGAAGGATACTTCAAGATCCGAGTCACAAAATTGACCCACAGAGAATAAATTGCGCTCGAGATCGGAGTACTTCCTGGTGTGCCTTTGGTATGCCATTAGTCTGCTGTACGCCTCTTGTAAGACATGTGTGAGCTTTGTAGAAGACTATCTCCAAGAGACAGTATAGATCTCCTCGCATCAGTGTCTCTACTCCGCACCTTCTATCTCAGTGTTGAGAGCTTGTGCTCTGCTACACGATACTAACCTGTGTATAAGCTCACCCGCACTATGTGCTGTACATGATCACTTAAATCCATATGACACACCAGACTACGCATCCCTAAGGACACCATACAATAATATACGTACATCGCGCTGGTCAATGACATTGAACGCTTTCGTCTATTCGAGACTAGAAGACCTCGCCGCACTTCTCCCCCCCGGCCCCTCTCGGGTTCTCGATGTCTGCTCTTCACTTGTATGAGTTGCATGGGCCGTCATTTGAATATGTCCACCCGAACCATACCCTACGAACGCCCAGATTCCTCTAACTGAGATCTAAGTGAGCGACAAACCTCTTTTTTGTACTTTAGTGCACCAGAAGACACCGTGTCCGTACTACTGATGCTCAGACAGTAGTGAAACTCTAAACGGCTCTCAGATACACCAACCATCCAGTTCCGGCCCATAGATAACCCACAGCATCAGCACATATCCCAGACATATCCCCACTATATCTCCACCGCGCCCCCTACTCCCCCCCACCCCCTCCCCGCGCTGCTTTGCCAACGCGCTTCCGGTCTCACTCCCGTTGCGTCTCCTCCCTACCCCGGAATCCTTGTAGAATCACATACCCGAGTATTAGACATTGTCACTACCCCGCTCCTCCATTCATTTTACCCGTTATGTCTTTGAGTTTCACCCCCCACCCCCCCTCAGATTTGTTACTACTGGTTGATCCCCGCTTTTGCTCTAGCTGTGTGTTGTAGAATGGATTTCCTAACGGAGATTATCTAGTTTAGTGGAGATGGATCCTAGTTACTAAAGGGCCATGTTTTGGGCATGTATTTCCATCTATAGTAAAGATCCGTCCTGTAGGTTTCCAGCTATATCCAACATTAGTGTAAACTTTACGAGTAGATTTCCACATTTTCTTCTTTTTGCTCTTAGAAAATCTAAATTTCACATATTTAAATTTAACACGAGCATGCATTTACATCATTAAGATAATCACTAACACACAGATCATGAATAGCATCAAACATACATTCATGGCAGGTAGCACAAATAAGTTCAGATGTCGCATTCAACACAAAATGCTTAACATTTGCATTACAGACTGTTTTAGAAACACGGTTCATATTATTCAAACTAGACTTAGCAATCCTAGGTTGGTCTTCTACTTTATTTATCTTCTTGTTACTACTTGAAGTTTGCGTGATCCTATCTTTCTTTGTATTGCTCATAGGCTTTGATCCGCTAGCTTCAGTCGAACTGCTTACTCCTATAGAAGGTGACACAGAATTGTTAGTTATCTGTTTATCCTGTGGTTGTACCTGTGTTTGTATTTTATCTTTTGATGTGTCACTAGATTATGCAAACCTAACTTTCCTAGTCCTGTTGATTGGTGTAACAGCAACTAACTTATCACTTCGATGTTTCAAACTAGGACATGTAGCACTAACATAAACAAGCAATTCCCGAATTCATGTAACAAATGAATAGGCAGAGGCTAAGTCGCTATCTAAAGGCCTTAATTCTCTAGCGTGTTCAACGATTTCACGAAGTATATCAACATTTTCTTTTGTGCGTTTAAGATAGTCTACATGTGCATCCCTATTATGCTTTACAAGATGGGAAAGAGGTTGCAAATCTAATTTCTATACTTTTGAAGTAACTACCTTCGAATTATGCACATTTTGAACACTTTCAACCACATTCTTTCCTTTAATATTCGCAATGTGTTCCTTCAGTTTCTCAATAGAGACATTCTTTGCTTGCAACTGAGCTTGTAACTCATTTATTATGAAAAATTCCTTAAATTCAAGGGAATCTTGATTATGAGAAGGTCTGTTAGTTTGAAAACTTTCTTTGCTTTGTTGCAATTTAATTTCAAGAGAAATACATTAGTTTTCAAGTCGTGAACATTGTTTTGAAAGTTCATTGTAAACAACCTCTTCAATCATGTCATTCTTTTTAGCAAGCTCAGCCTTAAGCACGAGAGTCTCATTGTATTCATCCAAAAAACTTTTTTGCATGTTCTTATAATCATTAATGGCAGCTAAAGAATTCACAACAGTATGCACAAGATCTTAAGATATAAGAAGCTCTATTAAATGATCATTTC
The DNA here is from genome assembly GCA_026074375.1 of Tanacetum coccineum. Lineage (NCBI taxonomy): Eukaryota > Viridiplantae > Streptophyta > Magnoliopsida > Asterales > Asteraceae > Tanacetum > Tanacetum coccineum. The sequence goes on along the minus strand of BQNB010064154.1, from coordinate 18,302 downwards.
CATGTTTCAACAGTTTAGTTGCAGAATTATCATGTTTAAGAGAATTATTATTTGTAGGTAACACATTATGAGAATGAACATTAGCATGCATTACAACATTCATTACATCTTTACAGATAATATGCTCTAAAAGACGATCATTATCAAGTCTTAATTCCTTTTTCTCAATCTCAAAATACTTCTTATCTACAGAAAATTTAGCAACCTTCGTTTCCATTTGATTAAAAACAGCTTTCATATCTTTGAATTCTTTATAAAGACCATGTTCAAACATATGAAAAATATTCTTTCAAAGTTTGAGCAAATGGTTTAACATCTTTTTCAAAAGCCCCTTTTATATGTTTAACCCCCTAAGATCCTATTCAATTTCCAGTTATTTTGGTATGAAAGGTTATAGTTTCATCAAACTTATCAATATGTTCTTTCATTTTGTGAAAACTATCTTTTACCAAACTGATTGGTGAAAGTTCACAAGGAATTTCCTTCTTTAAAACTGGTTCGGATGGAACTGGTGGTTTTTTAGAAACGGGTTGTGAAATAGGTAACCAAAATGCATGTTCTGCAGACAATTGTTTCTGAGGCACAAAATGCTTAACAAAATGCTCAGATAGTTTATTTAATGCCACATAATTAACAGGGGTAAAATTAACTTTCTTGCCTTTTAAGCTTGGGTCATCTTGTTTTGCTAGCATTTTTAACCTACTCTTTTCAGCCAAGTCGAAGGTTTCCTCAGTGTCAGGTACGGACAAAGCATCATGTTGCTTAACAATAGTATTACATTCATAAAAAAGCATTACTATCTTTCGAGCTTGAGAGAGATAAAAAGGATTTTGATAACCAAGTGCTGTTTTGTGACTTTCATCATAAAAAGCTTAAGGTTTTGTTAACATATGCATTGTTTGCGTTGACTGACCCATTTTGTAAACCACATTGTCTAAAGCTTTGTTTTTCTTTTGTAAATCAATGACTTCATCAAGATATTTATCTTCCCTTTTGCTTAGACTCCTTTTTCAAGCATTCAACTGTTGTTGATAAAGTCTTATGACTTTCAACAGTTGCATTGAGTTGTAGTTTTAATAAGTGTATTTGTTTTTCAAAATCCGCAACCTTTACATTTATGTCAACAATATTGACCATCAATGTACTTTTCTCTATCATTTAAATCAAACTTTTATCTTTGTTCAAAAAGTTTTACTTGTTCTTTATATCTTTCAAGCTCGACAGTTAAGGTCTCATTTACAATTAGATTTTCTTGCTGCACCTTATTACATTTAGCAAGTTGACTAGACATTTCTTCAATGACAAACATTAATAGTTCATCTTGTTGTGCAGAAGAACTGGTGTTTTGAACAACCGGATTTTTAGTTTCTTACAAATATTGTTCATAAGAAATGATATTACTATCACTTGTTATGTCAACTTCTGTGTCATTAGCAAAAGATGGTTGTTCATAACATTATGTTTCTTGCACACTTTGATAACTCATATCATTTTCTATGTTTGTGTCATGAAATGGTACCATTGAAATAACATTTAAGTCATAGGATGAAAGATTGGCCATGAGAACTGCCTTAGCTGAGGGAGCTGTCACACCCCGCCTAGGGCGGAAACGCAAGGCGTGACGGAGAGGATCGTCATAACACATTGATATAAGATAATAGAGAATTCACTAAATGAAAATCCAACACAAAATGTCATGACGACTCCCGACACAAGTGGAGACTTGTATCATAGATAGTCAATACCACGACTATCATAGTCATATAGTCATAAAAATCCCACAACCCGAGAAAAGCATAGAGCAAAAAAAACCAAACAATCCTTGACAATGATGACTAAATGCAATAACTCAGATGGGGACAGTAACCCAAAAGGTTACATCTTAGAGTCTCATCTAGTAATGTTGGAGTCTCATCACCCTTAAGCGTCATTATATCAATATCTGAAAATGAATATCAAAACGTCAACATAAGTAGGTTAGCTCGTAGGTTAAGTAATAACGCATTGCTATGCAAGAAATACACGGTAGAACAATATGAGCATCATACGATATGTTAAGAAGTTTAATAAAATCACAAAGCACGAGTTAACATAATTAAACTCAATAGCACCGGAGCCTCTACCTGAAGACACACTATACTACTACCCAAAGATACGCTGGGAGCCACTACCCAAAGATATACTGATAATCCATGTTCCAACTACACGCATAAATGCACACACATATAGCTATACAATAATACATTTGTCCAAAATATGAAATCAATTTAACACAACACTAAAAATATTCAAAACCACATTTGAGTACCATTTCCCCCCAATAAAACATAAGAAAAAGGGGCCACGAAAACTCACCTCGTTTGTAGGTGGAATGAAGTGCGCAAATAGCCGAGCACCTACTCTTAGCCAATCTTGACGCTAACAAAGTCCAAACTTATTTTCCACTCACATGATCCACAATAATTGATCAACTACTACTATTAATATAACAAGCGGACTAATTATTGGTTTAGTATTTTAGTTTAAAACATTTTTATCCAAGAAACATTTATACTTATTTTAAATATACAGTATATCTTAGATTTTAATGGTGTATTATTTATAATATGCTATCAATGTTAAAATATACTATTAGATTATTAGATTGACCATGACATTTGAGACGTACCTCTCATAAACAAAATTACATTAAAGACAAAATAACTATATTATGGCTTCGGACTAGTTCTGAAAAGTATAAAATAGACAGGGGCCGAAAGGGTAACTTTAGACTTCTTTAATATTTATTTTCAACTAACTTTATAAATCAGGGACTAAATATATAAATTTAATTTTGAGACACAATAAACATGACGTGAAGTTTTTGTTCTGCATTGTAGTTTTTCGTTAAAATAATACAACCCATGACTAACTGTAATATTAAGTAGATATATATGTATATATGAACCTTAGAGTTTCCATTTTGATTAGCATTAATTTAGTTAAGATCTATCGTCAATTTGTCATTAACCTGACTTCTAGTTTCGTTTTATTTTTTCATCATTCAACCTTGATATGGGTTACTGATATATGATTGTTATACAAGGAAATAATGGCTCAAGCCGTACCTCCAAACGGAAACATGAATGCGTCAAAATCGAACACCACGTACACCAACTCGAACGAGAACACTAGAATTTAATGAAATATTTATAGAAACGTGGTACCATGCCAGGCGTATATGAACAGACAAATCCAAAAACTTTGCCTTATCATGAAGTACTGCCCGCTAGCAACAAACTGGAACCTTTTAACCCGAACACGAGGCGGTCGAATTCAACTCGAACAAGAACAAATTAAAAACCCCGATCAAACATAAACTACAAGATTACATGATCATATAAGATTTCCTAAACTCGACTGGTGTGATAACTTATATATTTGGATCGATGGTGGTGAAAGAGAAACATCTCCGGTCGTTGTCAACTCTACACGAGGAACATACTTTGCTTGAGTGGGCGGTATAAGTATTTTGTTTTAGGGTTTTTTTATTAGGGAATGATCAGATGAGAAAGTGAGGCGGTAAATATATAAAACATGATTATGGGCTTTTAACTTGGGCTTTGTGGTTTTGAACATTTCATGTGACTGTTTCGTCAAACTACATTTAATATTTTTAATTCATTAGTTTCCTATATTTTTAATATAAATCATGTTGGCTTGTATTATTATTATCTTAATATAATAGATATATATATTTATCCTATGTTTATAAAAATAAATTAAGCATTACAAAAGTATACGCAAGTTAGTGCGTTATCGTGTTACTACGTATACACGTAAAAAAAGACTAAATTTTCAAGTGCAAGTGACACTAATAAGTTTACAATATCTTAAGCATTTTATTGACATTTAGTTGCCATTAAATAAAATCGTATGTAGAAGGTACGTTCATAATGCGAGGGTGTCTAATGATACATTCAAAGAATTAATTTCAACATTTTAGGAAAAACGTTATTACTAATACAAAGCTAGATGGAATAAGATGGTTAAACCACCTAACTCCTAGAATTTCTAGTTATTTTTTATGCTTTTCAGAAATCAGTATGCACACAAGCTTAACTCGACGACGAAAGTCAGAATAGCCGTAGCTGTCTTGACCTGATTTGGTGACGGTTGTCACAGTATCCTCGAGTTGAAAGAATTTCGTCCTGAAATTCAGCAGGTTCTACTGCTAGAATTTTTCTCACGAACTAGTGTGGGTATTTGGTTTTCGCATGATCTTTCCGTTCCCAAGTAAATTTTGTTACTCGCTTTGAGTTCCATCGAACCTTGACGATTGGGATCTTGCACCGTTTTAGTTTCTTTATTTCACGATTCATGATTTCAATAGGTTCTTCTACGAAGCGTAAGTTGTTGTTTATCTTGATTTCAACTAGTCGCACATGCAAGTTTGCATCTGCTAGACTTTTTTTCATATTATAATGCATATATGATATTGTATAAATAGTGTTTATCAAACATATTTGTATTTGTTGCCGAGTTTTATAGATTGCATTACAATATTGATATCAAAATATAGCGTATAGTAAGTTTTAACTAACTTGAAAAAAAACACAAAATCATTAAATGAGTCAACAAGAAGAGTTTTTTTTAAAATAAATTAAACCCAATCTTTAAAAAAATCAAAAATCGTAAAATACGTTAACCAAAAGAGTTTTTTTTTCTTACACATCTTAAAGAAACAAAACTTATGTGGCTTATAGTGATTTCTGAGGCTATAGGGTCGTCTCTCATAACTTAAGCCGAGCTTAGTGGATTAGTCAAATGTCCTAATCATGTTGATAATTTTATATTTTAAAATTGTATTCGTTAATTGAAATAAAGGTGGCCTACTTGCTTACCATAATTAAGAGTCTTACATTTTTAATCAATCGGACATAATATAAAACTATACATAAGAATAAAGGGGTGACCACTACCAATATTCGATTATTTAATCTAAAAGTATGGTATATATATATATATATATATATTTATATTTATATACTAGTAAAGCTAAAGGCTGTATGATAATTTAATACATTATTGATAAGTTATCTATATACAAAACTTCATACTATCCAAGGAAATGAGGGCTATAACATACGAATATACGATGTGTATTAATTGATTATTGAGGATCAAGGTGGTGAATTATATGTGTTGGCTCGGTTAAGAGAACATTTTAAGTCTGATCCAACTTAATTTAGTAATCTATTAATAATTGGATGTGATAATATAGACAAATGCTTTTGCATAAACTATAAAGTACTTCAAATAATTCAAGCTATAAAGTGCTTTTATTTACTTTTCAATCAATATTGTAAAGCACACTATATATGTATTTTTTTTATTTGTGTGCGTTTTAGTTGTTCACATAATATTGAATATTTAAGTTTTGCTAACGATAACCGTGTTTGCTATATTTAACTAGTAATCACAACATATACTTGAAATTATGAGATGGGATTTGAAGCTAGTGGCAAGCAAAGAAAAGTATCTGAATGCCACATAACTCGCTCAATAAAGACTAATGAAAAAAAAAGATATAAAATCATTTATCGATAAATCTTGCATTCCTCTTAATACCAATATGTATTCTCTAGGATTATAATAGCACAACAAGGGAAAATTAATGAGAGTATATAAAGCAACGGAAAAGAGATTACGAGTATGCAAATTACGAACATGTCAGCAATTCAAGAGGGCACGTAAAAGAACACCCGTACAGTTATAACAACGATGAAAAGAACGAATATAGAGAATGATCTGTACAAATGAAATACGAATCAAAAGAAGAGTCATATGTACAATCATATTAGTGGTTGAAAAGAACGAAGGTGGAGAATATTTTGTAAAAATAATAATGATGAAGGAATGAACGTAATAAATCATTCATACAAAAACAATAACGATTAGAATAACAAAGGCAAAGAGACATCCGTACAAACATATTACGGATCAAAAGAAGAAGTATAAAGAGTCATCCGTACACATGCCATGTCAGATACACTAAGCCCACTCATTTACAATCCGTTATTTGCATAAAGAGGCGTCCCAATCTATGTAAATAAGGATTATAAAATTATGGTTCGGCGATTTATAATTTCTTTATTTAAATGAAGAGGCGTCCCAATCCATTTAAATAAGTTTATTATAAATCATCCTACTTAAGCATTTCTAACACATTTCACGATATTTCAACCAAATGAAATAATGATTACGAAAGGAATCAATATGAAATACTCGAAAGGAATACTCGAAAGGAATCAATAACGATAACGAAATATCAATGGCGACATGGCTAAAAAAGGCTAGTCACATTAGTAACAAAAAACTAAGTGTTTCACTAAGCACATAGAAATCTCCCTTAGGAACTATTTACTCATGAACAAATAAACATATAAGTAAATGTACATGTAGTTCTTAATATGCATGCTATATGAGGATTCTTAGGTTATAGTCTAGGTCAAACCACCTAGTTCTCTATAACCAATGGCTCTGATACCAATATGTCACACCCCGCCTTGGGCAGAAACGCGAGGCATGATGGAGATGATCGTCATAACACATTGATATAAGATAATAAAGAATTCACTAAATGAAAATCCAACACAAAATGTCATGACGACTCCCGACACAAGTGGAGACTTGTATCGTGGATAGTCAATACCACGACTATCATAGTCATATAGTCATAAAAATCCCACAACCCGAGACAAGCATAGAGCAAAAAAAACCAAACAATCTGACGAGGAGTACTAATGCAATAACTCAAGGGAAAGTAACCCAAAATGGTTACATCTTAGGTCTCTCTAGGTAATGTAGGAGTCTCTATCATCCTTAAGCGTCATTATTATCAATACCTGAAAATGAATACTCGAAAACCTCAACATAATGTTGGTTAGCTCGTAGGTTTAAGTAATAAACGCATTTGCTATGCATAGAAATACAAGTAGGACAATAGTGAGCATCATACGGATATGTAAGCATTTAATAAAATCACAAAGCCATGAGTCACATATTTAAACTCAATAGCACCGGGAGCCTCTACCCGAAGACACACTGGGAGCCACTACCCAAAGATACACTGGGAGCCACTACCCAAAGATATACTGATAATCCATGTTCCAACTACACGCATAAATGCACACACATATAGCTATACAATAATACATTTATCCAAAATATGAAATCAATTTAACACAACACTAAAAATATTCAAAACCACATTTGAGTACCATTTCCCCCCAATAAAACATAAGAAAAAGAGGCCACGAAAACTCACCTCGTTTGTAGGTGGAATGAAGTGCGCAAATAGCCGAGCACCTACTCTTAGCCAATCTTGACGCTAACAAAGTCCAAACTTATTTTCCACTCACATGATCTACATTAATTGATCAACTACTACTATTAATATAACAAGGGACCTAATTATTGGTTTAGTACTTTTATTAAAATATTTTTATCCAAGAAACATTTATACTTATTTTAAATATATAGTATATCTTAGATTTTAATGGTGTATTATTTATAATATGATATCAATGTTAAAATATACATTTAGATTATTAGATTGACCATAACATTTGAGACGTACCTCTCATAAACAAAATTACGTTAAAGATAAAATAACTTTATTATGGCTTCAGACTAGTTCTGAAAAGTATAAAATGGACAGGGGCCGAAAGGGTAACTTTAGACTTCTTTAATATTTATTTGCAACTAACTTTATAAATCAGGGACTAAATATATAAATTTAATTTTGAGACACAATGAACATGACGTGAAGTTTTTGTTCTGCATTGTAGTTTTCCATTCAAATAATACAACTCATGACTAACTGTAATATTAAGTAGATATATATATATGAACCTTAGAGTTTCCATTTTGATTAGCATTAATTTAGTTAAGATCTATCGCCAATTCGTCATTAACCTGACTTATAGTTTCGTTTTATTTTTTCATCATTCAACCTTGATATGGGTTACTGATATATGATTGTTATACAAGGAACATAAAGGCTCAATCTACCTTCCAAAACGTAAAACATGAATGCGTCAAAATTAAACACCGCGTACACCAACTCGAACGAGAACACTAGAATTAATGAAGAATTTTTTCAAAAAAACGCTGTACCAACCATGTCAGGCGTATAATGACAGCACGAATTCCAAAAACTTTGCCTATATCCTGAAGTACTCTCTGCCCGCTGAGCAACAAACTAGAACCTTTTAACAAAACCCTAACACACGAGGCGGTTCTTGAATTCAACTCGAACAAGAACAAATTAAAAACCCCGATCAAACATAAAGTACAAGATTACATGATCATATAAGATTTCCTAAACTCGACTGGTGTGATAACTTATATCTTTGGATCAATGGTGGTGAAAGAGAAACGTCTCCGGTCGTTGTCAACTCCACACGAGGAACATACTTTTCTTGAGTAGGCGGTATAAGTATTTTGTTTTAGGGTTTTTTTATTAGGGAATGATCAGATGAGAAAGTGAGGCGGTAAATATATAAAACCTGATTATGGTCTTTTAAACTTGGCTTTGTGTGGTTTTGAAACATTTCATGTGACTGTTTTTCAAACTACATTTAATATTTTTAATTCATTAGTTTCCTATATTTTTAATATAAATCATGTTGGCTTGTATTATTATTATCTTAATACAATAGATTTATATATTTATCCTATGTTTATAAAAATAAATTAAGCATTACAAAAGTATACGCAAGTTAGTGCGTTATCGTGTTACTATGTATACACGTAAAAAAAGACTAAATTTTCAAGTGCAAGTGACACTAATAAGTTTATAATATCTTAAGCATTTTATTGACATTTAGTTGCCATTAAATAAAATCGTATGTAGAAGGTACGTTCATAACGCGAGGGTGTTTAATGATACATTCAAAGAATTAATTTCAACATTTTAGGAAAAATGTGATTACTAACACAAAGATAGAGGGAATAAGATGGTTAAACCACCTAACTCCTAGAATTTCTAGTTATTTTTTTTGCTTTTCAGGAATCAGTATGCACACAAGCTTAACTAGACGACGAAAGTCAGAATACACGTCAGCTTTGCTGTCATGACCTGAATTTGGTGACAGGTGTCCACAGGACACTCATCACAATTAGAATTAAAAGCATCAAGATATTCCGTCTGGAAAGCAGTTGGAGATGGAATTTCCTGAGTTACTTGAACTAGAGTGAATGTATCCTCATTATCTGCTAAGAAATCCAACTGTTTTGGATCCAAATAAGCTCCTGACTCCAAAGCTTCTGTCAGCAACATCTTTTCCTTAAACCATGCTGAATTTCTTTTGGGCCTCATTAAGGTATTGTTGCATTTTCTAAGCCATGTGAGCCTTCTTTCTACAGTTGTAACCTTAACCACTCTTGCCTGACCTGTTGTGTTTACTCCCCCATTTTTGTTAACACTTGACTGGTAGCATTACTTCTTACCTCATTGTTAGCATCCCCCTGTGTCTGTCTCCCTTGAACTATCTACATGATAACTCTTCCATCCTGAATGGTTGCTTGATTTCTTGGGTTAGACTAAGAATTTCAAGTTGAATTAGTATGTTGGTGGGTAAGAAAGCAAATGATGTGCTAAAGAAGGCCATTTCCTTGTTCAAACTAGCTCTGGGATCATCAGAAGGGTTAAAATAGGGAACAACAAGTCCTGAATCAAACTCTGGAAAAGATGGTTGCGGGGGTTATTGAATAGCAAATGCTTGATAGGATTGTTGTAAAGCATGTGCTTGATATGGTTGTTGATGAACCATTGGAGAGTGAGAGACAACTTGTGGCTAATACTGTTATTGTTAGTTCATTAGTGCATCATAAGAACGTTGTGGTGCAGGAGGTGAATAGTATTGTTGAGTGGCAAGTGACAGCTATGGATAATACTAAGTCGGGTTCAAACAAGATAGAGAATTAGCAACTAACGCTATATGATTCGGATACCTTTGTATGGTTTAACGAACTTCATTTTCATGTGCTTCATGTTGCCTTAGATGAGCATACAAATGACCAAAGTTAGTGGAATGTATGTCTTTTGCTAATTTGACATCCGTGACAAATTTGCTCCATTCAGGTTGAAGATGATTGATGAATGTTGACTTAGAGTGGTTACATTGTCATTCCAATCATATGCATATCATTGATCAATTGTGCAAACCGCATGTAATACGAATGGATTGACTCTCTAGGTAAAGAAATGAACATATCAAAGTTATCATATAACTTAGACTCACGTTCTTGCAATGATAACTCTGAACCTTTAATGAGTAGTTTGACTCAATCCCAGATCTGCTTTGCATGTTTGATGACATCAAATAACGTCTATTTTATAGCATGATTATCCCATGTAATTAACCCATTTTGTATAATTATTGCAAAGAATTCTTACTTAATCGTTTGTATTTGAGAATTGCAGTAATTATGGAGTACTTGGTGAAAGTTAACTAAAAGGCACGCATTCTGGAGCTTAAACAAAGATATTTTGAAGATTACTGTTCTGACAACCAATACGTCGTATCCATCAAGGAAGATACGGCGTATCTGTGCCTGCACTCACCAAAGACCACGAAGGAAACAAGATCAATACGCCGTATCCCGAAGAAGGCAATACGCCGTATTCAAGCTATATGGGAATAAAATATTCTGGAAGATATCAAACATAGTCCCTACTCCAAGAAACCCCCAATACGCCGTATCGAACCGACTTCAGACGCTATAAATAGAAAACTCAAAAATGAGTTTTAGGTATGCTAAATCATATTCTCGATACCTAAACCATAAAAGTCGATTTTCAGAGGAGAAAAAGAGCAGAAGAGGTCGAGCAACGCGATTCATTCCATAGGAGACAACGTGTAATTTCTTGTACTTTTGTAATCATTCAGTTTTTGGTATCATTCGTTAACTCGGTTAGTTTACCTTGGCTGAATCATTACTCCTGTATTAATTATAACGTTTGAAGGATAATACCTTTGGGTATTAGCCATTGTTATGAAGATCTTAATGTTTGGTTTGTTTATCTTGATTTCTTAATTTATCATTGAATTGCTTGTTTATGTTTATCATCATACTTGTTTACGCGCTTTTGTATGCGACCTATCGTTCAACTGGATCTTGTGATACGAACCAAGTAATCTAGATACCGGGATAGCTCTCCATATAGTAATTTATACATCTAGATCAATAGGATCATAATTAATGACATATCTTCACCCTTTGATTGTGAGCTTAGTTGGGCCATAAGGTGACCTTGGTATCAACGAGTACGTATTCTTGATTAATTGGTAAAGACTTAGTTAGTGGACTACTAGTGTATGAATTGCCATTAAGCAGTAAGTGGGTAAAGTCTCTATGAGCTAGGATTTAACAAGATCACCATTGTTTTAATCCCTAAGATAGATTATAATCATCAAATAAGAATGCTTTATGCTGATGCGTTTAATTGTGACAGAATTCTACGTGTCTAGGTCTTAGGAAGAAGTAACGCCTAAGTCTTATGAATGATATGCCGCTTCAAGATAAGTAATCATTGCACTAAATAAACAAACCAACATTTTGATTGGATAAATAATGGTTAATACAATTTTCTTATATTTGGCTAGACCGCCCTTTTATCTTCTGTTAATTTGCTTGCGTGTGTTTTAGTGTCTTGAATTGGTTTTAGTTACCACAAAACTTGTGCCAGTCTCTCAGACTAAAAACCCCTTTTTCCATTAGACTTAGGATTAACATAGGTTTAGCATAGGTTTAGCATATATTAGACTAACTTAGATTAGAAAAATCAAAGTATTAATAAATTGAAAGTGTTCCTCGTTCTTAGTGATCGACATCCTACTTACCATGAAACTCCCACCGACCGGGTACACTGCCCGTTAAAGTGTTGTTTTTGGCTAAGTCAGCAAAATATAAATTTAAAACTTGAATCACAAATCACACACCTTACTACAACACATCAAGGTTTTGGCGCCGCTGTCGAGGAGTGAGAATTAATCTTGATTTTTATTTGATATTTTAGTTTTTAGCATTAGATTAGATCTAATCCTTAGGATTAGTGTAGTTTAGAATAAGTTTATATTCCTGTATGTTTGCTAATTATGTTTATGTAACACGGCGTATTCAGTTTACTGAATACGACGTATAAGTTATTTGATGGTTTTTCTGCCCTAGTATGTTTATTACAGGATGGACGACCCGAAGATTACTATGGAAGAATACATCTTGCTCGAGGAAGAAAAAACTCAAAAACATAGGAAAGTGTTTAACTCGGAAACTGCTAGGTATGGTAAGATCTGGTATGATAAAGACGTTCACGGCCTCATATCCATTGAAACTGAATTCCCAGCTATTGTCTTCAATGATAGTTTGACATCGAATGAAACACTCTCTTGTGAACCTACGGTAAGTTCTCTTAACAATGAAACTGACTTTAGAATATCGTTTGACGAATCTGACGATAAAGATTACACGGAAGTTTTTGACAAAAACTCATTTTCTTATAAAATAATTTCTACTAATGATTTGAAAACCTATTTGGAAAACGATAATGAAAAAGTCAGTGTGCCTTTGTTTCCATCACCCGAGCCTACGATCAGTTGTATTGATGATTTAGACTTCTTTAAAGATTTTGAGAATGAATTTCCAGCCATTGTTTACAATGATGCTCTAACGTCTAAATCAGATCTCTCAACTAAACCCACTTTATGCCCTTAACATATCGATGAATTTGATTTGAAATATGAAACATCATTGTCCGAATATGATGAAGTGGAACAAAACGTTTTGTACTTTAATGATCTATTCCCCTTCAACATAATTTATCCCGATGATCAAAAATCGGATAAAGACAATGATGATAATGAAATCAATATGATACAATCTTCAAGGGGTAATGAGAATACACAAAGGTCAAATAAACTTTTTGAGTAAAGTCACGATAAAATCAATAAAGTTTTCATTATAAAAAGTTTTGTCATGGAATTAAATGCAAAAATCATGGCTTGGAATCATCTTGTCAACGGAATGCTATTCAATCTTATTAAGAATTTGTATGTGTCGTTTGGCATTTTGTTTGACCCTAAACGGTATTATAAGGATGGTGATTATGCAAGAATGTTGCGGAGGCCAAGGTATGTTTTCTCATATTATTCAAACATCAATACGGCGTATCCGCTCCATACCATACGGCATATTGATTATCTGGACGTTATCAGTCCTTTATTTTTATGCACTTTAAACATTATTGTTAGTTCTGTCAATACGACGTATTCATGTACATGATACGGCGTATTCAACTGACTGAACTGTATTTAGATACTTTTTATAGGTTTCTTGATACGGCGTATTCTAGTTTATGGATATGGCGTATCGGTTTCCTGTACAGTTTATTTAGTTTAGTTTAAATTAATCGTAGATACCCGAGATAGGATTTTGCATGTTTTTCCTACAATTTACACAGGACCTCGCTAAAAGCAAAGAAATCAACAATGTTGGTGGATAATCTATGATCTAGAAATTTTGAAGTGTTGGAGTCTTGAAACTTCAAGACAGCTGTTCAACACATTCTTGCTCATAAACTCAACTTGGAGAATCTACCGAGCAAAATATCAGGGGAGTTTCTCATTCTAATTCTTTTAATTCTCGTTTTTAATGTCTTATCTATACAACAAGGACGTTGTATAATTCAAGTGGGGGATGAGAATTAGAATGTATACTTGTCCTATTTTCACACACTAAAATGCTTAAATTATGCTCAAATTTAAAAAAAATTCAAGCATACTTTTGTGAAATTACTTGATACATAACCTGTACACAATAACCCTTGTTAGATATTGTGAGGATTTAACCTTATCCGTTTCCAAATGTTTTCCCAAATTCCACAAAATATGTGTGCCAGTGATGTTGTAGACTTTAGAACTTGGCTTGGTATATCTATTCGAGACCACAATAATGAGCATTATGGATTTAGAACTTGTTTAAATTGGTAAATTTTTAGGATTACACCCAAAAAGCCTTTATATGTTGTTTTATTAACTAACTACACTGGTTAGTTAAATCCTCGTATAAACCCTTTGTTTACTCTCATCTTAAGAGTAAGATACCCCTAGAAAAACCAATAGAGCCAATCCTTTAGGAATTACACCAACTATCTGTTTCGTTACACCTTTACACCTTAGCCTACCCTGTTAGATTATGTCCATTTATCAGTTGCTAGTTGCTTAAAGTGTAAAGTATGTATTTCCCGAGTCTTGTGTCAATTTTCTATCTTTGGTACGGTTGGGAAGAAATTTGCACATTGCAAATAGGAATGTATAAAGTAGTCAAAACTCATGTATTTTTACTACCAACGCAATTATTGGTACGTCCGAAGAATGAAGAATTACCGAAGGAATTATCCAGAGTTATTATGATCGTGAAGATGGTGAAATTACACCGAGCTTCGTAGTATAGTATAACAAAAAAAATCAAAAAAATTAGAAAATCGCAACAAAAAAGAGGAGGAAAGTTTGAAGATAATTGTTTCGCAAAAGCTTAGACCGAAGGAATTATATAAAGGATTGATTATTCATTGATACGTCTTATAAGTCAACGATGTAGAGTGTTGTATAAAGTGGTAGATATCGCCAATTGTCTTGTAAAAGTATATAAAGTATGGGATGACTGGGAAGTTGACCGTTACGAGAACGCCAACTTTGGTTGTTGTTTTTGATCAATGATCAAGACGTCTGTAAATAGTTGTGTCTTTAGCATGGTAACGGTCCGAAAAAAATGTCTAGCAACTTATATCTTGGACTTAATCTATTTGTTTCATAATTTTTATTTAACAACAATTTAGTTCCCTTTCCTAATCATTAACATTGGGTTTTACGCGAATGAGGATGTGTACGAGCATGTATGTCTATTCCGTCGTTACGGCCATGTATGCATGTCTCAGCTGCATTGTTGGTTTATTACTATTGGTGAAAGTTAGAAGATCCATACCCTATATCATTTGTCATCCTAACCCTTGGTTAAACTCGAATGAGTATGTGATCGAACACACATGTCTATTCTGTCGTTATGGCTATGTATGTGTGCTTTAGCTGCCTTGTTGGTGTGGTACTTTTGGTGAAAGATTGTAGAATGATCAACCCTAAGCCTTATAATAAAAACCCATTTTACCTTTATAAACTTGTTACTCCTTATCTCTAGTGGTGGAGATGTGTATCCTTGCCAAGCCTATGATAAAATACTCATCACGACCGAGCAATTGAGCGAATTAGTTACTTGTTACCACATAGATTAATTGAGTGATTTGAGTGTTTTCATCTTCTTATTTTGTGAGGTGTTTGGTTGTGTACTTGTAATAGATCAAATAAATGCTTAAACAAAAAAATTCTTAGGGATACATTTTTATAAACTTCTAAAAGCTACTTGAGGACAAGTAGTATTCAAGTGGGGGGATATTTGATGACATGAAATAACGTCTATTTTATAGCATCATTTATCCCATATAATTAACCCATTTTGTATAACTATTGCAAAGATTTGTTACTTAATGGTTTATATTTGAGAATTGCAGTATATATGGAGTACTTGGTGAAGATTAACTAAAAGGCACGCATTTTGGAGCTTAAACAAAGATATTTTTAAGATTACTATTCTAGAGACCAATACGCCTGATGACATCAAATAACGTCTATTTTATAGCATTATTTATCCCATGTTATTAACCCATTTTGTATAGTTATTGCAAAGAATTGTTACTAAATCGTTTATATATGAGAATTGCAGTAATAATAGAGTAATTGGTGAAAGATAGCAAAAGGCGCGCATTCTGGAGCTTAAATGAAGATATTTTGAATATTACTATTCTGAAGACCAATACGCCGTATCCATCAAGGAAGATACGGCGTATCCGTGCTTGCACTCACCAAAGACCAGTCAAGAATAAAGATCAATACGTCGTATCCAGAGAACTCAATACGACGTATTCAAGATATAGAATCAATATAATATTCTGGAAGATATCAAGCGTGGTCCCTACTTCAAGAAATTCCTAATATGTCGTATCCAACTAACTTCCAGGCCTTATAAATACAAAACTCAAAAATGAGTTTTATGTGTGCTAAATCATATTCTCGATACCTAAACCATAAAAGTCGATTTTTAGAGGAGAAAAAGAGCAGAAGAGGTCGAGCAACGTATTCAATTCCATAGAAGACAACGTGTAATCCCATATACTTTAGTAATCGTTCAGTTTTTGGTATCATTCTTTAACTCGGTTAGTTTACCTTGGCTAAATAATTGCTCTTGTATTTATTATGATGTTTGAAGGCTAATACCTTCGGGTATTAGCCATTATTATGAAGATCTGAATGTTTGGTATTTGTTTATCTCGATTTCTTGATTTATCGTTGAGTGCTTGTTTATGTTTATCAATTTATACTTGTTTACGCGGGACTGTTGTTGATGTTTATCAATTTATACTTGTTTACGCGCTTTTGTATGCGACCTATCATTCAATTGGATCTAACTCTCCATATAGTGATTTATACATCTAGAATTATAGTTACACAAATATTGTCCTTTTAAGTCAGGGGGGGGGGGGGGGGGGGGGGGGGGGGGGGGGGGGGGGGATCTAGAGTCCGGGATAGCTCTTCATATAGTAATTTATACATCTAGAATCATAGTTACACAAATATTGTCCTTCTAAGTCTGTGTCTAGGATACGCTTCGGGCTTAACTAGTTAATTGGATATTGCCAATGGTTTATTGATCGTGTTGACTAGCAGGTGACCTAGATAATTCAACAAGTAACATTCTGATTCCATTGGATAGTTGGACAAGTGGACTACTAGTGTATAAATTGCCATTAAGCGGTAAGTGTGTAAAGTCTCTATGAGCTAGGGTTTAACAAGATCACCATTTCTTTAATACCTAAGGTAGATTATAACTAGCAAATAGGATGCTTTATGCGGATGCTTTAATTATGACAGAATTAATGTGTCTAGGTCTTAGGATGATGTAACGCCTAAGTCTTAAGAATGATATGCCACCTCGAGAGAAGAAATCATTACACTAAATAAACAAACCAACGTTCTAATCGGATTAATAATGGTTAATACATTTTTCTTATATAAGGTTCGACCGCTCTTTCATCTTTTGTTAATTAGCTTACGTGGGTAAAAGTGCCTTGAATTGATTATAGACACCAACCAAACCGTGCTAGTCTCTCAGGCTGAAAACCCCCCTTTTCCCGTTAGAATTAGGATTTAGACTGACATTGGTTATAATAGGTTTAGAATAGAATAGAATTAACATAGATTAAATAACCAAGATATTAATTAAATTGATAGATTTAACCTCGCTTCAAGTGTTCGACACCCTACTTACCACGAAACTACTACCGATCGGGTACACTGCCCGTTAAAGTGTTATTTTTAGTTTAGTCGGCAAAATATAAATTTAAAACTTAAATCATCTTAAATATACCATACAACGACAGCACATCAAGTTTTTAGCGCCGTTGGTGGGGAGTGAAAATTAATCTTGATTTTTATTTGATATTTTGGTTTTTAACATTAGATTAGATCTAACCCTTAGGATTTGTGTAATTTAGATTAGTGTATATTTTTGTATATTCTGTAATATTTGTATATTTGTATTTAATTGTTTGCTTGTATATATTTGTGTGTTTAATTTTTTGCGCATTTAATTGTTTATCTTAAATACAGTATTCTAGTCGACAGTTGAATACGGCGTATCCACTTCCATCGGATATGGCGTATCCAGTTTTCTGTCCAATACAGCATATTCATCCCAACAGATTAATACGGCATATCCACTTCCATTGGATACGGCGTATCGATCGTCTAGAACAGAAGCTGAAATATTTTATTTTCATACCAAATTTTTACCTTTCTTCGAGACAAATCCTACTGATTGTTTATCCCTTGTTTCAGGTAGTGCATGACAAGGAGTTCTACGAACGAACTATTTACACCTTAAAAAGAACCTGAATGAGAATTTCGATCATCAAGGAGACACTTCAAGACTATAAGTCTTGACGAATTGAGATCGCTTGAATTCAATCTACTTTCTGACCAAGAATACTCGGAGTAAGAAGAAGCAGAAGCAATGACAGAAACAATGGAGCAATACATGAGCAAGACCCAAACGGACTATGGATCGGGAGTTGCTAGGCCTAAAATTGATAACAAAGATCAATTTGAACTGAAAGGATAATTTCTTAAGGAGCTTCGAGAAAACAC
>BQNB010064153.1:16440-29661 GCA_026074375.1 Tanacetum coccineum | reverse complement strand
CTTCTGAATCGAAATAACCTTCCTCAAAATTAGAAGAAACTTCCATGGATAAAAAAGCATCGATCTCATCAATATTGTCTTCTGGATCAAAACACTCAACCTTATCGGATAAAAGTTTGTTGAGTAAAACTTGCTCATCGGAATTTGAAACGTTAGAGTTCTCATTTTCGACATCTTCTTCTTTCTCGTTAAAGAGAGGATTTTTGTTGCTAGAGGTGAAATTATCATCAAATTCAAAAAGAGGGTTTGAATAAACTTGAAAATTTTCTTCATGAACAACTTTTTTAAGAAGAGTGAGTTCATCGGCGAACTCCTCAAGATTATCACTAGTCTTCACCAGAGAAGAATTAGGAAGAAGAGCATCGGAATGATTAGTGGTACTGCCACTAAATGGCTCATCTTTCAAAAAATCAATGATAGAAATAGCATGAGCAAATTGCTTATTCTTGCTTTTCTCAGATTTTTCAGCATAAAAGACAAGTTCATCGCTTCCTACTCTTAAAGTTAATTTTTCCTCGTATAGATCAATGAGAGCTTTTGCGGTGCGAAGGAAAGGTCTCCCTAAAATAATAGGCACTCTCGGGTCAGGTTCAAAATTAACCACAACAAAATCGGCAAGAAAAGTGAAACCATCAACTCTAACTACAACATCTTCGGCTATACCCATTGGGTGCGTAACGGAATGGTTAGCAAGCTCGAGTGTCATTCGGGTCGGCTTTAAAGCTCCAAGCCCAAGTTGCTTGTAGATAGAATGAGGCAAAAGATTTATGCTAGCTCCGGAATCGGCTAAAGCATTAGTCCTATCAAGTTCTTGTAGAGCACACGGGATAAGAAATTTTCCGGGATCTTCGAGTTTCTCAGGAACTTTGTTCAAGATGATGGCAGAACATTCAGCATTTACGGTTGTGATGGCGATTTCTTCAAGTTTCTCTTTGTTTCTCAATAAAGTGCTTAACCATTTGTTGAATTTCGGCATTTCAATGAGAGCATCTTTTAAACCAATTTCTAAATGGAGTTGTTTAAACAACTTCATAAACCTGCTCTGCTGAGCACTGGGTTTATCTTTCTCTCTTACTTTCATCCTCTCGGGGTATGGAAGTTTTGGTTGATATGAATCAGGATCTGGAGAATTAGGCTCTTAAACAGTTTTCTTAGCCTTTGGTTTTGGAATTCCAATAAAAATGGAATCATGATCCTCGGAGTGGACTTGTGCGTGTAATTTTTGAAATGGATGTTTGCACTTTGTCCATTGACGTCGTCTCGGGGGTTTTGTTCAGGGTTCCTTTAAAGGAGTAGAAAACAATGGGGTTGTAGGAACAAGAGGAGAGTCGAAGGTCATTCACAAGGTTTACACACTTCGTGTTGTAAATAACATTGACATGCTCCACGAGGTTAGTTACAGTTTGTCTTGGAGAGTACCTGATTCTGAAGGACGAAGCCTGGTTTTGTTGGGAAGTTATGAACTTAGATAGAAAGCTTATCCGTTTAAATTTGTCATCTGGTTTTGTAAACCTTGGCCTTGATTTTGCTATTCCGTAAACAAGCCATCATTTAGCCTTGACATATTCTTCAAAATCGGTTCTTTGAAACGCCTTGCATTTGTTGAGGAGGAGCTTGGTAAACTGTGTGGTTGATTAGTTGGAGGTTGGTAAACTTGTCCTTGATTGAAGTTACTTCCACGGTTTTGATTGTGAAATTGGTTTCCTTCAGACTTCTGGTTGAAATTATTTCTTGATTTGGAAGTTGAAACATTTTGATTGTTTGAATCGGAGGAAAACACGGAAGGTCGGATTTGGTTGAAACCATCGGTGGTCTAGAATTGATTTTTCCTGAGATTAAAATTGGCTGAAAGCAGCTTTGTGTAATTCAATCTTGAATGTTGTCTTGATATATATTACATCGGTGGCTGGCAGTTTTTTATAAGAAATAAGCACCTCCACACGTTACACAAACTTGCTCGACCGCTTTTTATGGTTTGCGGGAGCTTGGGCCTTTTTGTTGTCGATAAAGCATAGTCTTTATCAAATTCTTATGTTCAGAAGATTCGGTTGTAATGAGAAACTACATCTGGTGGGAAATTCCTGGAGTAGATGAATTTGAAATCACTTGGCAACGACTGCCTTTTGTTTGTTGAATTACAAACCTTTGGATTTTTCTCGATGATTCTCAAGCATTCACGAGCATCTTATCCAAAAGTTGCCCCACCGCAGCAGAATTATATGAGTCTTGAACATTAGCATTCAATGCATTGTAATATGTATCCAACTAATGTAGTTCTGAAAATCCGTGATGTGGGCATGCTCGAAGAAGGTCATTAAATCAATCCCAAGCTTCATAAAACGATTCGTCAATCTTTTGTTGAAATCCTCGTATATTTCGTTTACGAAAAGATTTTTCGTTTTTGAAAGACGGAAAGAATTGATTAATGATCTTTGAACCAAGATCATCCATGTCAAAATTGAACGAGGAGGTTCTTTTTCTAGCCAAATCCGGGTTGAACCTTCAAGAGAAAATGGAAAAAGCATAAGCTTAATTGACGTGCTCGGGACGTCCGGACGAATATCATTGTTGAAAGTAATCTTATTGATAAATCAAAGTTTGCATTGATTCCGGAATTACAATTGCTCTCGTACCCTCGGTTGGGTGCTTGGAGCATTGTGCCATAGGACCGGTTATCAGCCATCGGAACTAATGGAGGATTAACAAAAGGTTCTTCTAAATGAAATGGTTGAACAACAGCCTGTTGGCTTTGTTGTTGACGGTTACGGTTTTTGCGTATTTGAGTACGCGATGCATTTGCGTGGCATGCTCAATTAGAAAAAGAAATTTTTAAAATTAAAAAAAAATATTTTTTATTTTTTATTAAAAACAAACTAAATTATTCGGTATGTGAGGAATTAACCAAAATAATCAAATTTACTTCCACGGTAGCTCTTAAAATTTTATTTTTAGGTGAGCCGTACTTCGTAAATAACACAAATGGCAAGTTTTTAAATCTTTGATTCGAGTTGGGAACTTACTAATGGATAATACCTCAATTGAAGGTATTATTTGTTTGTGTTCTTTTACCAACTTTGTTTATTTTATTTTTTTTATGGAAATTTTTTTTTATATTTTTGATTTTTTTTGTTGAAATGATAATTATACTAAAAAGAAAAGGAAAATATTTTTGACTTTTGTATATTTTATAAATTTTTTTATATTTTTTATTTTCTTAAAAGCGTAACTTTCGAAAACGAAAGGTTCTCCAAAACACGATCAACAAACTTCAAACGATAGAATCTTAATCACAAATCTCCGACAACGGCGCCAAAAATTGATTCGCGAGAATCTATACACGTTCTAAATATAAAATATTATATACCGATTGTTAAACTACTATCTTCACCACTTAAGGACAAAGGTAAAAAGGAAATTATTCAATATATATATAATATATATTAATCTCTTTTATATTAAACCCGGAAGTATGCTTTCCGGGTCGTTTCCCCAAAACGACTTGTGTGAAATTTGAAACCAGCCTTAGATTGGGATTTGATTTGAATGAGAGAAAAGATATTTTTGTTTATCTATAGCTACTAAATTAAAGAAACAAATAAAATAAACACACAAAAACAATTAAACACTTAAAACAATTAACCGGAACAAATAAAACGCGACAAATAAACAAATAAGACAAAATTAACCCTTAAAAATGCAAACTAAATTTCTAAATAAGACAAAATAAAATTTTAGGAAAAAGAAAATTATTTTTTTTGATTATTTTTTTTTGATTTATTATGAATTAAAAACTATTTTAATCTAATTAAATCCTAGAAAATAGCAAATTAAGTCCTAAAAATTCTAAAAAATGATTTTTAAACTTAGAAAAGTCTAAATTAACATTAAAACTTAGAAAACTATTTTTAACTATTTTTAAAATTAAAATCCTATTTTTAAAATTAAAAAATAAAAGCTCAAAAATGAAAATTAAAATTTAAAAGTGGTGAAAGTGATTTTTCTGAATATAAAACTAAAAGTAATTTTTCTAAAACTAAAAACTATTTTTTTGTATTTTTTTGAAAATTATTTCTATTTTTTTATGTATTTTCAAAATTTAAAACCTAAGAAAAATTGTTAAAAATAAAATACTTATTGGAAAATTGTGAAAATTTCAGGGAAAGTCTTAAACCTAACAAAGATCAAAGGAAAAAAAATAAGAAAGATAAAAACTTACTAAATAAAGCCTGGTGGCTTGGGGGACTAACTTGTTTCCTTACCTTTAACCCTTTTATTTAATGACAATTTTTATCTTTTTAATTTTTCAATTTTTATTTTATCGTCAAAAATTTAACTTTTTTTATACCTATCCCCAATTTCTCACCCTCGTCCACCAACATCATAAACATTTTTATTTACTAATGCTGAATAAGCTCACGGGCACTTAATATTAAAAAGCGAAAATGAAAATGCCTATATTAATTAAAGGATAGGAGGTATAACTGAATTGTCCCACTGGCAGAGATGGTTAGGGTGTTGGTGTTGTGATGGAAGGTCGTGGGTTCAAGTCCCAGCCTTACCCTTTTTGATTTTTTTTTCAAAAACAAAAGATAAAACTTGAAGATGACACTTTTTTAAGCTACTTTAATAAAAGAACTACTAGCTGAAAACCAAAAATAAGCTCTCTAAGAGCTTATTAAGAAGCTGACCTCAGAAAGTAGTGTTTTGAGAACCAAGAAGCTTAATTTCACTAATTTGCTTGCACAAACTTCAAATCAAGCTCAATTTTGAAAACAAAAACTATTCTAAGTAGCTTATGATGTGTATGATCTAAAAATGAGAAGCTAATTTAACCATTATAACTAGAAGCTAACTAGAATTGAAGATCAAAACAGCAACCTCAGGTTTTAACTTAAAAAGCTCAAAAAAAACTTAAGCTAGAAAACTTATTAAGCTAAACTAAACCCCAAGCTCTTGAAAACTAATTAACCTAGATATAAGCTATGAATCTAAATGAGAAAAGCAGATAATTCAACTATAAGATTTAAAACTTAAGAATGGAAACTTAATACTTACTGATTTTGGCTTTTTTAGGTTTTTAATGAATTTTAAAAGCAAATGCAAACTAGAAATTTATCTAGAAATTTGAAAATAAGTTTAAAACTATATTAACCTATATGTAAATCTATGGGACGTATATTTTAAAAGCCTAAAAAATATTTTAGCTATCCCTAAATATGATCCAAAAAACACTGCAGTGGTTCTATCTGATGCAAATGGCAAAGGACAAAAACCAATGTGCAGGTAACCAAATTGGTTACTCCTGCACTAGAAGCACTCATAGGTTGGTTATATATTAATTTCACCAATCAAGTTTCAGCTCACAAGAGCTTAAATCAAATTTAGCAACAATAGTTAGATACAAATCCCTTGGTGCTTGATACACTCATTTAAGCCTGGTATCTTTGATAAATATGAAATCCTTAAATCTTGCGGAAAACTTTACTTGACTTTAAATGGGATTATCAATCGGGCTCTAAACATAGATCACAAAGCAGTTTGACTTTAATGAGGTCCATAATGAGGTTAACCAATCACTCTCTTAACTATATGACGGATTCTTTATGAGCGGTTTGTGGTATTATTATTCGGAGTGAATGTTGCTTGACTGATTTTCATAGAGCCTTATTTCTAGCGTTATCTCACAACCATATAATCAATATATGGTATGGCTAATAAGGTATGATCTATAGCGTTTGCTACTTATTTATTTTGTGTTTTATGATTTTTAAAGGGGGGGAAGCAAATAAGGTAAATTATGACAATCTAAGATCTATAATGCTAAAGCTTAAACAGATGAAATTATATGACCAATAAGCACAATAAGACTCAGATAAGCTACTAGAAAGCAAATTTAAGAAACTAATAAGCAAATAAGTAAAGCTAAATGAACTATTAAGCAACTATTGAACTAGTAATTAAAGAGAATGAAATTAAATGAAGACTTACAAAGGGCTTCAGCTAAACAGAAGCTTATATGCTCATAGAGCTTATCAACAGCTCTAGCTTATCCTAAGATAAGCCAGTAAAGTCCATGGGAGCCCTTCCATAAGTGGCTCCCCTTCCATAAGCTCCAAATCCAATTAGTTAAGGTAATTAAACTGTTTTATAAGGCTTAAGTATACTAAAGGCTTAATTGAGCTCCATTACAAGCTTATAGACTTGTAAGAGCTTTTGAGTAGCTTATAGATAAGTAGCTTAACATTTGAGAATGATAAGAGCTTATTGAGGTAAGACAGCCTTATTATATAAAACTATGCATTTGATTTCATTAACTAACTAAAAAGAGGTACATTGCTTATTGGTAAAATTGAAACTACAAAAAGCTTTAATGTGAAATTCATTAAAAAAAATTACATAAGCTAAAACTAAATTAAGCTAAAATTTCTATAAGCTAAACACTACCACTAGGGTGTAAAAAAAAGATAAAATGTGTGTGTATGTGAAGGGCTATAAATAGCCAGCTGATGAAGCTTCTAAGAGCCAAAGTTTGTTAGACCTTCTCTCATCTTATCCATTGGATCCTCTCAATCATTGGAGGATTCTTCTTAGCCTTTGGATCATATTTGAGCTCACACGGATTGCCAGCGTGGCAAATCCGTTTTGAGGCGAACTCTTCTTGTGCTTCCATGGTGAGAGTACAATCAGTGTAAAACCAACATTCTCTTGTGTGTTTTAAATCATCCAACGTGGCATCCCCTTGATGGGTTTTGACAAATCAGGACCTTTGATGATGAGTTAACCCTGCCATCTTGTTCTTGAACCCTTGAATTACTCTTTTGAACCTTTAATTTGCTAAAGCCCTTTGTTTTCACCCTTGAGTAAATTGTAGGAGATGATGAACAGTACATAATATTTTTTTGCTCCTGTTTTTGGCACTCGAGGGAGTCAAGGGCGGTTACGTTTGGGAGTTGGACACGTTTGGTCCCTCTTGTTTATGGTGTATAGATTTGACAATAGGCAGATTAGGTCCTTGGACTTATATAAAAGGGTTATGGGCCTAGGTTTTGGGATTTGGTTTTGGGCTTTGGTTTCGGGTAAGGAAATGGAAAGGTAAAAGCCCATTTAGCTTTAGGGACCATTGTTGAAACTTTTTGGTTTTATTGAGGGACTGAAAATTGAAAACTTTGGGTTTTGGTCTTTACGGAGTTGACTTAGACTTTGGTTGACTTTTTTGACTTTAGCTTTCCGGCTCTTGTACACTCTTCAGTTCCCCGTGTCCGTGTTTGTCCGGTGTTTGAGCCCAGGTATCTTGTAGATTTTTATTTATTCGTCCTCCCACACATAAAACATTTACACAACAAGGCATATCTTTGCCATTTTTAGTCTATTTTGGGCTTAATTGGGCCTTTTTAGGTATAAACGGATATATGTATTTCACACATATCAACAGTCAATATGGATTTTTCTGTCAAGGTCACAATAACTAAGGTATTCATCTAATCCATTAATGATCTCATCATTGTACCTAGCTTTGTCTACTCGGCCTTAGGTTCATTCTAATCAATCTCTCACCTTCCTAACATGGTGGGTCTCTACATCAATCACCTTGTTTCTCCTAAGTTCAAATGGTTCATTTAGATCGTTTAATTCGATATAGTCTCCATATAGGGTCTAACGATCTATTTAATATCAAAGTTTCTCCTATTAACCTAGCCTCAAAATCAAGTTCCATCCTTTCTCTTAAACTTAACATGTAGACCCTCTTAATTAAACTACTAGCAGGTTTAACAATTTTAAAAAGTATTCCTCTTATTCCCCTACCCTCAAAAAAGTTTAATCTTTCTTTTAAAACATCAATCTTAGCGTAGGCTTCAGGATAGAAAAAAAATGGTCTTCTAGTCAAGGGCACTTTCTGACTCTCGGGTATTCTAGAATTATAAAGTCTATGGAGAAAACAAACTTACCTATTCCTACTAGTACGTTTTATGCAATACCTTTGGGATGTTTCACGGTTCTGTTAGCCAATTCAATAATTAACTTAGTATGAGCTAATTCGCCTAGTCCAAGATTACTGTAGGTCGAGAAAGGCATAACACTGATGCAAGCTCCTAAGTCAGCAATGGCTTTTTCAAAACAGACATTATTAATGTACCAAGGTAAAGTGAAACATCCTGGGTCTTTTTCCTTTTATGGCAGGGCATCATTGCGAAGTGTAGTCCCAATCGAATAAGCATCCTTATCTTTTAGTCCATACGATCCCTTCTCATCATCACAATGATACAAATAACTTGGAAACAAAATAGTCATTTGGTTTGGCTGGCACGGTCACGGAGAATCAGCATATATTCTGTAGGTTTCCGATTAGGTGGTCTCGGCTTAGGCCACTACGGCGTATGTATGGGTTCATATCGCATCTAACAGTAGTCGATTATCGATCTTTGATACTGATCCCTCGGGTTTTTTTTAGGTTTAAACCAAGGGAAACATTCCAAATCCCATTTCCTGTAGTACCTTGCTTATCTGGCCGATTTGAATCTCCAATGTCTTGATCGAGGCTCCTTGATTTATAATAGCCGGAATCTATAGAATGCTCGAATCTCCGTGAATGGTTATAGTTTTCTTATTGTCTTATTTGATGATTCGGTTAATAAACATTGGCTCAGTGATTTCTTCCCATTGATTGTCTTTCGCTCTTGGATACAAGGGCCTCACCATTATTCTTTTGGTAGAATCCCAGAGTTGCTGCCCTATATTGCCCTCCTTGTTGGAACGGTACACCAAATTGAGTATAATATGCTTATTCAAGGGTTTTTCCTTCTTTTTTAGTGGGTAATCATTGGTGTAATGGAATCCCTTGCATAATTTGCATTCCCACTTGAGCAGCGTAAAATCCTTTTCATTTACCTTCTTGATTTCCTTTCCAAGGTTATTAAGTTGGGCTTGAATGGCAGCTAATCCATCAGAATTCTCAGTACTTCTAGTCTTAGTAGACGTTCCATTGTGCCACTTTTGAGAATGTTCAACCATCTCTTGGATGGCTATCTTTGCATTAGCAGATGTCATAGTTGGTATGGCACCCTTGGAATCAAAAATTTGTCTAGTAGGCACCTCCAATCCATTATAAAATAAGATCACCTCCTGCATTTCTGTTAAGTAGTTTTGATGACATCTCATCAAGAGCTCCTTTAATCTTTCCCAAGCTCGGTAAAGAGTTTCATCAGGTTCTTGTTAGAAGTTATTGATCTTCTTCGTCTTTTTAGCATTTCGGGCAGTGTGGTCAATATTGTTCAGAAAGAATATTTCTCTTCAAGGTTTCCCAATTCAAAAATTAAACCAGGATGGTTCTCTATCCTTAGCCAACGACTTACGGCTCCAGTGAGGGATATAGGAAAGCTCAAAGCATTATTTGGTCTTGGGTAATTCCTAGAATATGGAATAAATCAACGATCTCAAGGACTTTTTCAATATGCTCATTCGCATCTTCATGATCCGAACCGATAAAAATGTTGTCATGTAATTCTTTGAGAAACTGGCCTTTAAGTTCAAAGTGAGCTTTGTCATCGAATTTAGGCCTAGTAACACCTGACCCATAGTCTCCTCTGGTCTTGCACATGTATTCCTCCATTGTTTCTGCCATTGCTTCTGTTTCCTTTCTTTCAAACTGATCTTCAAGATCAGAAATAATGTTGAATTCCGGTGAACTTAAATATTCAAGACTCTGTGTCTTGGAGAGCTTCCTTGATGATCGAAACACTCATTCAGGGTTTTTGAAAGGTTGGATGAGATCTTTGTTCGAACTCCTTGTCATGCACTATGGTATGCGTTAAATTACACATACCTTTTACCTAATAAATTAACCCTAAACGACCAAAAACGCACATAAAATGCCATAAATATGCTTGTTTTGTGTTTTGTTACTGTAAGGGTACCGAATATTCACTAAAGGACAAAAACAAAGCCAAACCGGACAAAACCAAGAGCGGAATTGAAAAGAGCGTGAAAAACTGAGGCCAGAGGAGAAAAAGGATTGGAAACGGAGCTAAAACGGACATTTCCGGATCGACCTCGACAAGTTTGGGCATTTTATAAAGGTCAAGACGTAGGCAAGTCAACCCGGGATATGGCGTTGGAAAGGGCATCAAAAAAAACCGAACCGAAAACTACAATGCTAAAAAGTAGGCCACCCTACCCACTCTGTGGGCCCGGGTCAGCCCACCTATATACTAAACCCATTTTAAATAAAAGCCCAAAAGTTATAAACTAAAAAAAAAACCATTACCCTTTTTTATAAACCCGCCGGCCCAAATATACCCCCTTGGCCCAAACAATAAAACCCCTTTAACCTTTAAACCCCTTAACCATTTAACCTTTTACACCGTTAGTCCTAAAGGACTAACAATGTTAGTCCAAAAGGACTAACGATGCAAATACAACCCAACCTCAGGGACCAATGACGAACAAAACAAGGACGATGCTTGCAACAGCATCATACACACTCAGGGACTAGTATTGCCATTTTCCCAAACTGGTATCCTGTAACCAAAAACACTATACTTCTTCCCCCATGTTCCCGCCATTACTTCCATGTCACCATCACCTCGTTTTTTCCTTTCACCACAAAAAAAAACTTCTTAACCTCTACTCCCCTCCACCTCACAAAACCTAAGGGATACTGTGGGAATCCTTCTAACCATCCTATGGACGGACTAACATGATTCAAGGGTTGGATCGAGTTGGATTGGGCATCACTCAAAATTAAGGGTCATGATTAGCTCTTGGTTTCTCTCACACCAAAAACACAAAAAGCACACAAGCTGAAGACTGGGGCTTCTTATAAAATAAAGAAGACAGAGAAAAGAGAGAAGTATCTAGATGTAAAAGTAGGGTAGAAGTAGTTTAACTTGTCTTTTTAATACTCTCCAGCTTATTTTTTTTACTTAATTGTACTTTAAATTCCAAGCTTTGTAATTCTCCTTTTAAAGTTAATACAAATTCAAGTTTTCAAGTTATATTACATTCTGTCTTATAAAGCTTAGAGTACTCAGGTCATTTCATGTTCACAAAGTGATTTCTATAAGCTCCTTAAAGCTTATACAAGACTGAGTTATCTTTAAAACTTTTACAAAGTTTTCTTTTATAAGTTACTGTTAAGAAAATAAGGATTTTAATTTGAACATGGTATACAATGGAAGGCCATGGTATAGAGCCTCATGGGAGGCAATAGGTGTGTTTGTTGCTGCTGAAATTCAGAGAAAAGAGCCTAAGGAACTTGTAAGCTCTTAAATTTCAATTTTCTTGAAAAATACTGTAGCATTGCTTAATTCAGCTTATCCTGCCTTATTGTTCTTATATTCTACTTTTATATTCCTTTTCATATTATTCTTTGTTATTTGAAGTTCCTGCATTGTTATTATTCTCTTGTTTCATTGTTTTTAGTTAAATCTGTCATTAATAGCTTTAGACTGCTTATTCCTATTAGCTTATTTTCTGTATTATTCTCTGCGTACTTTTTGCTCATTTGTCATTCATAATAATAGTCCATCATTTGTTTTCATTATTTATAGCTTTATTGGTCTGTTCTTGTGTAAACCTGAAAATCTTAAAATTTAAAAGGGGTGTTGTTTTAAGTCTTTCAAATGCAGTGGAATAGGCCTTGATTGTGTGAGCATTTGTCTTTTAAGTCATGGTTAAATTCTGTCTTAAAAATCAAGTCATTTTCCTAGCTTTAAATCTAGTTGTCAATTGCTAATGTAGGTTAGAATAAGGTGATTTAAAGATCTGAAAATGAAAGCATAAGCTTACTTTAGAGCTTAACTCCATCTGTTTTTAACTCTATTTTCAATTTGAGCTTATTTTAAAGCTTATTCTTGGACCAGACTTTAAGCCCCTTGAAAATGCCAAGTAGGCTCCCCTGGTGCAAATTGTCCATGTTTGAGTTCTTTTTTTTAAACAGCTTATTTGCCTCTATTATTTTGTTTTTGCATTTTTAGAAAGCCCTTAAGGCCTTCTTTAAGCTCACATAAGCCTTTTAGTCCCAAGGATCACTTAAGGTGCTTATTTTTAAGCCAAAGAATGCCCCTTAGGTTGTTGGTTTGGCAGTATTGAGCAATAAGCTCATTTGCTGATTTAAGCATCTTGCCTATTTGCATTTACTTTATTTAGGTTTAGTTTTGCTTTCTAGGTTAGTCTTAATGCCTTTTAGCTTAGTACACTTAGGGTAGAGCTTATTGAGCTTATTTGCATTTCTAGTTTAAAATGTTGAGTTTAGTAAACCTTAAGTCTTTCTGTCATTTCTAGCTTATTTTGGCTCAATTTTCTTTGCTTATTTTTTCTGAGCTTGCTTATTTAGTGTAGTCTCTTATCTGTTTATGCTTATCTCCCTTTTTCTTTTGCTTATTTTCACTAGAGAAGCCCAACAGTTAAGCCCTTAGCTTGCTTAGTGTTTTTTTTCCTTTCCTTTATGCTTAATAGTTCTAAATTAGCAAATGTGTTTAGCTTTTGTTACTAAGTGTAAAACAAGTCCAACTGTTAACTTATTTGTGCTTTTTCCTGGCTTATTTGTAGTTTCCATAAAAAGTCCTTTTTATAAAGTTTGTTATTTTAGCATTATGTTTAAGTTTTAAAAGAAAATTTTGAAAAAAATGTTTTATAAAAAGAGAGAGGCCCAGGCTCGACCCCTGGACCTCCCCCTTTTCTAAGCCCCCTCCCATACAAACTCATACCGCTGTGCTACAATAGCTCATCTGGTATGAGTTTGTTTTGTTAAATACTTAAGCCCAAACAGCCCATTAAGCCACAACACCTTAATTGCTTAATAACAGCTTATTTTTAAGCCGAATTTTCAGTTTTACATTTTTCTTAGAACCTTTGTAGTATAATGCAATTTCCCTAAATTTTTTAGAATTTTTCATAATCGTTTGATATTTTTTATCATTTATTTTCTTTTAAACTATTTTTTAATTATAATAAATTAAATAAAAATCAAAAAAATATTTTACTTTTTTAGAAAATTTTATTTTATCAGTATGCACTTAGGAAAAATAGAAAAACTTTCGTAGGGTCATTTTTGCAAAGTTTTGTTTTTTAAAGAACGGGTTTCGGGCCCGGTTCTCGTTTTCGCGTTTTTAGCCTTAAACACTTCTGTTTTTGATCTAGTTTTTTTATTCTTTCTTTTTAGTCACTTATAGCTTACTAAAAGTAAAAAAATCACTTTAGGTTTAAAATTTGAAAATTTAGGTT
>BQNB010064153.1:0-14862 GCA_026074375.1 Tanacetum coccineum | reverse complement strand
CTAATTGATAACTATTACTATAATTACAACCAGACTTAACAGTCTGACCAAGCAGTATTAACTTTAATACTACCAGACTTAAATTAATGCTGGCAGACTTAACTTGCTCTACCAGACTTAACTTATATACTAACAGTACTAACTATTTTCTATCAGTACTAACTATAACTAACAGACTTAACTTTAATACTAACAGTATTAAGTCTATTTACAATATTTTCCTAACAACCCTAATAGAGAAGACCTACACATGGGTCAAAGCAAGAGAAGTGGCCATTAATGGTGTCTCAAATGATTGAAGAGATAGCTTCGACAAGCAAAGAAAACCTTCTTGGGACAACAACAACAAAGGACAGAAGAACAGTGACATGTTCTCCCCTTATAAAGGGTCAAATCATGGCCTACTCTCCAGCCTATCCAAAAGCCCAAGGGAGATTTTAGCTACTGAAAGAGCTACGAGAAGCTTCGAACCCTCTCCAAAAATGTTCGGGAGCAAGAGGTCACGAGACAATTCCAAATACTATCATTTCCATGAAGATTACGGACATGACACCAATGATTGCCGACACCTCAAGATCCAAATTCAAGAGGCAATAAACTCAGGGCAACTTTCGCACCTGGTGAAAGACATAAAGAAGGAAAAGACAAAGGTTAATGATACTCCCCGAGGAGAAGCCAAGAAAGACAAAAGCACTGCGCCAACAGAAGCACCAATACTCATGGTAAACAGGGGAGGTTACGAAGCAAAAGAGACCTTAGCAGAAAGCAAAGCATACCAAGAGGAAATCACACTTCCACCAATAGCAAGCACCAACAATGCTCCAGTCATCATAGAAGCTGAGGTGTTTGGAAGAAAGGTGGGGCGAGTATACATGGATAACAGAAGCTCGTGCGAGGTTATTTACGAACACTGCTTCGAAAAACTAAACCCCACAATCAAAGCAACAAAACTAGATATGAAGACTCCACTTGTAGGGTTTTCGGGGAAACGCTCCTGGTCCGTGGGGGAAGTTCTACTAGAAATCACAATAGGAGAACCCCCTCTCTCAAGAACAGAAACCCTTAACTTCATCATTTTCAGGTCTGATTCTCCACACAATATGTTATTGGGAAGAACAACCATGTAAAAGATAGGCATTGTAGTGTCAACAATCCACAAGGCAATCAAATTTCACACGAAGAAAGGAGTCAGAACTGTACTATCAGTAGGAGAGGCAAAGAAAGAGCACAAGAAGGCCATGGGAACCCTTACCATCAGTAAGGAAAGGATACTTAGCTACGATGATACTGAAGAAAAAATCATCATTAATGATAAGTAACCGAAACAAACTGTGACTATTAGGAAACAGTTACCAGAACCCTTCAAGAAGAAATTACGAAACCTGCTGAGAGACAATATAGACATTTTTGTATGGACACATGCGGATATGACAGGGATCCTCAGAACCATCACGATCAACGGAAAACTTTTTAACACCGAGCACAAGTTGAACGAGTACAACCACATTAAGCCAATAAAACAGAACAAACGCAGCTTGGGGCTCGATCGTAATGCAGCATCCTGCAAGGAAACACAAGAACTAACAAAATCAAGAATACTACGAAAGGTCAAACACCAAACGTGGGTAACCAATCCTGTCATGGTATAGAAGAGTGATGGAGGATGGAGGATGTGCGTAGATTTTGCAGACATAAACAAAGCGTGTCCTAAAGATTGCTACCCCCTGCCAGAGATT
The DNA here is from genome assembly GCA_026074375.1 of Tanacetum coccineum. Lineage (NCBI taxonomy): Eukaryota > Viridiplantae > Streptophyta > Magnoliopsida > Asterales > Asteraceae > Tanacetum > Tanacetum coccineum. The sequence goes on along the minus strand of BQNB010064153.1, from coordinate 13,126 downwards.
GACTATAAGGTAGAATCACTCTCGGGATTCCGCCTGAAATGTTTCTTGGATGCATACAAAGGCTACCACCTGATCCAAATGGCAATAGAAGATGAAGACAAAATAGCCTTTTTTGAAGGAGAGGAGTTTTCTGCTACAGGAAGATGTCGTTTGGCCTCAAGAATGCAGGGGCAACATATCAAAGATTAGTAGATAAAGTCTTCAGCAAACAAATTGGAAGAAACCTCGAAGCCTATGTCGATGACATGGTCATTAAAAGCATCTTCGAAGAGGGAATGTTAAATGACATACAGGAAACCTTTGAACGGTTCCGATCGATCAACATGAAGCTGAACCCAAAAAATGCTCATTTGGTGTAGTGGAAGGTCTGTTCCTAGGACACCTCATCACCAAGCAAGGCATAAAGTTCAACCTTGCGAAAATCAAAGCAGTCATCAAACTTGAGCAGCCCCAAGCGTTAAAAGACATACAGAGCCTCAATGGAAAGTTAGTAGCCCTAAGTCATTTCTTGTCGAAAGGAGCAGAAAGATCACTCCCCTTCTTTAAGATACTCAAAGACTGCAAAGGTAAGAAGAAGATAGAATGGACAGACGAAGCTGACAGCATCAAAGGCAGGGGAAACCCTAGTAATGTATCTCGCTGCGTCAAATGAAAGCATAAATACTGCGCTCTTCGCAAAAAGAATCGAAGGCCAGATACCAATCTACTTTGTAAGAAGAGTATTACAAGGAGCGGAGCTTAACTACCCAGCATTGGAGAAACTCATACTGGCGTTGGTACACGCAGCAAGGAGACTTTGAAGATACTTTCAAGCTTATACAGTGATGGTCCCTACAGATATGCCTATCAAACAAACACTAGCAGAGCCTGAGAAGAAAGGACGAATAGCCAAGTGGGCGATTGAACTCGGAGAACATGATATCGTGTTCAGGAAAAGAGAAGGTAAGGAAACACCCACTGGTTTCCAAACCGAGACTCCTTTTGAGAATTAAATAAAGGAAGAAAAGGCAGAAACAAGCCTAGGCAAGGAATGGAAGCTCTTCACAGACAGAGCCTCAAGCTTCAATGGCACTGGAGCTGGCCTAATGCTGATAGACCCCGAAGAAAAAGAATATGCTTACGCCTTACGCTTCGAGTTTGAGACAAATAACAATGAAGCAGAGTATGAAGCACTTCTAGCGGGACTTCGCATAGCTCAGGAGATGGAAATCAAGAAAGTGGTGATCTTCTTAGACTTACAACTGGTGGTAAACCAAATAAAAGGCAGTTATGTAGCAAAACAACTGTCGATTAAGGAACACCTACAGAAAGTAAAGATAGCACTAAAGAAATTCGAAGGATGCACAGTGGAGCACATACAAAGAAACCAGAACAAAAAAGCTGATGCCCTAAGCAAATTGGCCTCAATGACCTTCGAACATCTCACAAAAGAAGTGCTAGTCAAAGTCTTGAACAAAAGATCGATAGAAGAGAAGGAAGTCCTGACGATCAAAAGCAAAGAAGAAAGAAATTGGATGAGCCTTATCCAAGAGTACCTTGTAAGTGGCTTGTCATCGAAAGATGAAAAGGAGGCCCAAAGGATCAGGATCTAGGCACGAAGGTACAAGCTAATCTGAGGAAACCTGTACAAAAGATTGTTTTTCACACCATGGCTTTGCTACATGGCTCCACCACAAACTAACACAATCATAAAAGAAACACATAAAGGATCATGTAGATTTATTACGGAACCTCGGTTGATGGTAGTAAGGATCACGAAGCAAGGGTATTACTGGCCATCGATGCATAGAGAAGTTGCTAAAGAAATACAAGATTGTAAAAGATGCAAGGAACAATCCAAAGTAAAGAAAGCAAGGTATAAGAGCGCTATTGCAGTCGAAAGCACATGGCCTTTTAGCCATTGGGGAGTTCATGTTATGGGACCATTGCCAATGGCCCCAAGAGGCTTACAATTCCTAGAAATCGCAGTCGAACACTCTACAAAATAGGTGGAAGCTAAACCCCTAACTGTTGTGAATGGAAGACAAGTAGAGAAATTTGTATAGGAATACGTAGTGTGTAGATTCGGAATACCCTGGATGATCAGCTCAAAAGAGGAAAAACATTTCAAAGAAGGAATATTTGTGGACCTATGCAAAGGATTAATAATTACGCAAACCTTCTCTCCTGTTACAGAGCACATGGAAATAATGCATTACATAGAAAAACAACTGGTTCGAAGCCAACAAAATTGGGCAGATGACCTAGCTAAAGAATTATGGGTGCACAAAACTCTTCCAAGGAACAGTCAGGAAGAAACACCGTTCAGTCTAACTTACGGCTCCGAAGCCGTAGTTCCCATGATCGAAACCACAGATGACAGGGGAAGGACAAGGGAAACATCCAAGAAAGGCAAGGAAGTAGCTTTGATTGAGAAAGCCCAATACAGAAACAAATTACGAAACTACCACAATACAAGGAATAGTTTTTCCAATTATGTTATGGGAAGTTTTGTCATGTTCAAGGGAACCCTAGAGGAGGAACAAGGACCATATATGATAAGTGAAATCCATAAAGACGGATCTTACACACTTGTAAGCATAGTTGACCACTCGATAATTCAAAAATCAAAAGGAACAAGTCTTCGTAAGTTTTACATGTAAAACTTACTTTACTTCCAGCTTTTATCTCCTTAATTCCGAAGAATAGTGTAGCAAACTAAGTGTTCATACAAGTGATGATGTAAATCTTTATACACTATTAATGAAGAAGCCTTTCATATATTATTGTCAATATTACTAAGTTCAACGTTGAAGGGATGTAGTAAGGCCACAATTGAACCTTACAAAATTAAACATCCATACAATTCACGTTAACTTCCTCCATTGCTTCTTTTAGCCTTGGGGGCATAATGAAGTGAATGATGCAACCTTCATATGAGTAAATTAAGGCCATGTATGAGCCTTCGCTTGATACAGCAAAACAAAGGAGACAGACATAAAGTCCTCCTAAATACATTAACTTCCGAAGGGAAACACATTTAAGGCCACGTATGAGCCTTCGCTTGATACAGTGAAATAAAGGAGACAGACATAAAGTCCTCCTAAATACATTAATTTCCTAAGGGAAACACATTTAAGGCCACGTATGAGCCTTCGCTTGATACGGCGAAACAAGGGAAACCTAATTGCAAAAGCGAAACAATAATTTTCGTTTAAGGTCACATTTAAAATATTATTAAGTTCAACGTTGGAAAGGATGTCAAAAAGACTACCAAAACCACATTAACTTCCCCCATTACTTCCTTCAAGCCTTGGGGGCATATCGATGTGAATAATGCAACCTTTGTATGAATAAAAAAATAATTGCAATGAGCCACAGTTGCAAAGTAATGACACTTAAAAAGATCACTACAAAATGGGGAACTTTGTCCCTATATTTAAAAGCCTCCCAAGGGAAGCAAGAGTTATAGTCAACCCTATAGGCTGACTGATACTGGTCCATCCAACGACTAACACGAACCATTCTAAGAAAGACATTGTCTTAAGGCAGAAGCCTAGATAAGATACAAATTATTCAAGGGGTACACACCACCCCAAGGGCTAAATTAACGCCAACATGGCGACCTTTAGGGAGTAGGCTTCATAGTGTCAGTTGGTGGAGACAGGGACTTCACATGGGGAGCAGATGATGAAGTAGCCTTCTGAGAAGAGGGCGCAGGCGCATGAGTCTTGGACTGAGCAGGCCTCTTCAATTTGGGGGGTTTCTTTGATAAAAGTATCTCAAGTGGGGCTGAAGCATCCGCCGTAAACTCATTTAACCAAGCAAAGGAATCAGTAGTGAGGTCATTGCTAGCCTGTTCATGCTTTTCCTTATACAAAGAACAATATCCACGCACCTTGGCTAGATCAAATAGCTCCTTCATTGATACAACCTGCTCAAAAGCTTTGCATTTACCAAGAGTAATGGCAGAAGACACAAGCTTACCTATAAGCCTACCCAACTTATCACTATGTAAGAGCTCTATGCACGCATAAGGTACAACCTTCGCAACCACCTCTATTTTGTCAAACTAAAACTTCTCAACTTCTTGTTGGAGCGAAGCCTCTGCAGCTTTAAGCCTAGCCTTGTCAGCTTCCAACGAAGCAACAACCGACTCTAAAGCCGAAAGGTTCTCTTGATAACCTGCCCATTTTTGACTCTGTAACAACATATGATCAACATTGCTCTTATGCTCTTTATCCTTAGTAGACAGTGAAGAGATCTTCTCTTGAAGTTGTAACACAGCAGGATTTTTATCAAAGTCAACCATGGCACTTTCACACTTAGATCAGGGCTTCTCAATCTCTTCCTCACAGGCTACCTCTTTAGCCCTCATGACATCCGCCTCACATCTTAGCTTCTCAATAACCTTCAAAAGCTTACGCGACCTCCTATTCACTGCATTACCCACCACAGCTTGTCTAGCATAGCAGCGATCATAGAGGTCAAGCAAATTGACATCAAGATGATTGTCCAGGAAGCCTTTCTAAGTAGGAGGAGTTATAGTAGAGATTTTGAAGTGACACGCAGCTGCATCCTTCATCTCCATATAGTCTTCGAGACCTAAAAAAGAAGCAGACACATAAACAAACAAGCAAATATTCCCCACTACTACTAAAAACAAAGAAAACAAGCAAGTAAGATGGATAACTCACCCTCATCCTCATCAGAGATAGATAGCGCAGGAGAAAAATCCTTTGAAACAAAGGTTTTTGCGCGCACAGCTCGGGAGGAAGATAAGTCAGTACCAAGCTTCCTTTTCATGGGAGGCTTCGAAGACCCTCCCCTTATCTTACATTTCCTCTCCTTAATCTGTGCAGTTACGCTACCCGAATGCACGACAAACATACCGCCCTTCGGGCTCTCTCCAGAATTAGCTGTAACTTCAGCATGCTCATTCATGGGCTCAAACACAGGTTCCACAACAGGCTCTTTGTTGATGGAAGCAGAGGGGGAACCAACATTGAAAGTAGGTGGAGAATCTTTAGGGATAAAGGTAAGGTCTTCATCATCTTTAGTAAAGATAAAGTCCTTGAAAGACATCTCTGCAAAAAAAGAAATCATAAATCACATATCAGTATAAAAGATGAAAGGAAATACAAACAAGAAAAGAAAATACCCTTGCCACCTACGAAGATTGCAGGATGCTTCTGGCCACCCTCCCACGAAGATTAGAGACCAGCGAGGAAAAGAATGGGATTATCGAAAGCACGGGCACTAGCAGGATAACGACCAAGATGACAAAAGAAAGGATTTTTATTGATACCAGAGGGAATTTGTCTTTAAAAGATTTGACATCATTAATGTTGCTTTTCAGAAGAAGCTGAGGGTATTTGGACGAAACAATAGTGTATTGTATGAAAAAGAAACGTTGGTGCCATCCTTCGATCCGAGTGATCACCTTAGCCAAAAGACTCAGGATATGCTTCTCAGCCCTTTTTTAGAAGGTTAGCCAACTGCCAGCCTTACAGAGATTGAAATAACCACGAAAAAGTTCTAAAGACAACTCACATCCATAAGCCTTACACATTACAATAAAGGTGGTAAGCTTAGAACAACCAAAAGGGTTCAGTCTGGAGATATGAACTTTAAAATATTCAAGAACCTCGCAAAAGAAATCGTTAAGTGGCAACCTAAGATTGGAAAAGGGTGAAACCGTGGGTATATAAACCAATGTATCCAGGAAGAGCGTCCAAGATAGTTTGAGAAGAAGAGGGTAGAATTACATCAAAACCAGTAGGAATGGGATAGGAGGAAAGGAACTCATCAAACTCCTCGCGTGATAATTCACATCGTTGGGTAGCCATGGAATCCTTTGCAGCCATCAAAAAAAAGCTTTTAACGAAATCTTACCTTAGATTCGCTGGAGATTATTCTGGAAGAAAGAAATATAGAGAAAGTAGAGAAAATAGAAGGTAAAAGAGTTTAATGATGAGGTTTTATAGGGGTGTAGATGAATAAGATGCGACCGTACACGTGGCAAATGATAAAGGTTAGTCGGATTTGAAATTGAAGTTAAAACTGGTGATATGATGATCACGACAACCTAGGAAGACTTTTTGGTTATCTGCATTTAAATTCCAACTAACCCTACGACAAGTGGGTTAGGAAGTTAATAAATATGGCAGAGAGCTGCGACATGATCTTTGACTCCTTTCAGAAATTGATAAGTCAAAAGCAATGCACTTATAGATGCATACATTACATTCAACTCGGGGGCTTGATGACATACCCTACCCTTCGCCTAAGAGGTCTCCCCTTTGAAGCCCAAATAGGATTTTCTCCCAAATATACTTCATGACCTTCGAATAGATTTGAGTCGCGTAAAATCACCTTCAAGATGATTACTAGCATAGGAATCCGCCATGCGAAGCCTTACATCCTTCGCGGTAAGGCTTTGACGAAACTAGGGCAGAGGTCAGACAGTCAAACCCACGTTTTCCATCTCTATTCAGGTTTAACTGCCAAAATAGAGATCGTGGTACACAATCCTAGAATCACCCCTTAAATTGTAGGACACCCCCACGATTACCGATTATAGTGCTAAGCTTCATCCCATCTTGACTATAAATAAATGGCAAAGGTTCTAGGTTTGGGCAAAACTTTTACACACAGTTACTTGCAATTTCATACTTTCACATAACCAAAGCACAAACTTACTCTTACGTCAGAGGTGATTCGTAAGGACACCCCCTATGCTTCACTTAACGTAGTGTTTCCATTTGTGTTAACACAGGTTACTCAAGGCTTGGCAACTCAACAACCACCAGAGGAATACTTCGATCTCCTCGAAGCTTGATCGTGCCCATATTTGCACAATCACTTTTGAAGTGTACCAGGCCTCTATTTATAGGGGCCTAGTACTAGGGTTTCCTAGTATTTCGTAGTGGCCAGAGTATGACCCTTATCGGGCAAGGATCCGTAATAATCGTGATTGCTGTAGCGAACTAACTTCCGCGGACGTTAGTTAGTCCACTGATTAGTCTTACGGAAGCAGCTTAAGGATAGCCTGCATCTGTCTTAATGCATCCGGGACATGGCCAGTATGGAACTGGGTTTAGCTCCGACCCGTAATGCTTGTCACTTTCTTAGTTGGTCCTAGGCCCATGTGTGTATAGTATGAATTAACCACAATAAGCATGCCACTCGTACTATACGTCATCAAGCCCCCTAGTCTAGTATGCCAACTGCACGCGAACTAGTAGCGTGCCGTAGGTATTACTAAACTCTTAATCCAATAGTCTTTTTGTTGCGTCTTTTGTGACTTCTTGCCTTATTTGTGACGTTTCTCTGTCCTTGGTAGGTGGAATGTGGATGACGTGGTCTTTTCGTAACCTTCTAACTTGTTAGGTGGGATTAGTATGACGTGAATTCGCCCTGACCTTTCGTTTTTTGTTTGACGTGACCTGGTCCTTTTGGCATCATTACCTTTTTACTTTTAATCGTATCCGTTCTTTTATTCACCTAGGACACGTGTTCGGATCTCGTTGAAATCATATTTACTATACCAAGAGTATAAATATCCTTCCAGACTTCACTATTTCTTTTCCTTCTCTTTCACCATTTTTGCCATTGTTGAAGATTTTTCTAGCTTCGTAACTGCTTTTTCTTCGTTGTGCTCGTATTTAAGGAACTTTTAGGCTTCCAGGTTAGGTACTGATCCTTTTATTCTTTGCATTATGAGTACTATCACCGATATTAGGTATGTTCTTTCCTAGAAGGGACTTGACTCCTTTTGTCAAAAATATTTTATTCCCTAGGATGTTCATCCGCAGCTACCGAGCCCTAATCAAACAATACACGAAGGACCTACTAGGAAAATCGATGTTTATACCAGATTTTTTTAGTATGCTAACCACCGGTTACCCCTTTCTTCCTTTTTTGTTACTGTTCTTAGTTATTTCTGTATTAATATATCTAAGCTTTATGTTATTGGATCAGCCAAAGTTTCTCATTTTGAAATTTTGTGTCGCGTCCATAATGTTGTTCCAACCGTCGGGTTGTTTCATTGTTTTTACGTAAATTCCAAGAACAAAGGTTGGATGTCATTTAGCAAACGTTCAGATAGCGGTGCTGTCTGTTATACTAAACTGTTAGACTCGCTAAAACACTAGAACGGTCATTTCTTTTGGGTTGATGCTTTTGCTTTTCGGCTATTTTCCCATGGCATTCTGATAACACCTTAATTATACATAAAACTGGTGGCGTTATTTGTTTATAACTAATCATTTCTCGTGAGCTTTTTGTACACTTTAGCATGAAACATATGCAGGTTCACTAGAAGACATCCTAAGATCAAAAGAATCAAAGTTAAAGTATTTACGCATTTTTGGAAATCAATAAACAAGAAGGAATAAAGCCTCAAGTTGAAGAACACAAAAGTGCGCCGCACTCTCTCACAAAACAAGCAAAGTGCACCGCACTCTCTCACAAAACAATCAAAATACGCCGCACTTACCAATTGTGCGTTGCACTTCTCCCAAAGTCAGAAGTAATTAAAGCTTAGTCAAACGAATGCATTAAAGACCCAAGTATGCCGCACTTTTCTAGAAGTGCACCGCACTTTCCTTATCCAGTTGTGAAGAATTAAATGAAGAATTAAATACTAGCGCATTAAAACACCGAGTGCACCGTACTTTTCTAGAAGTGCGCCGTACTTCCACCCAAAATTCAGCCTATAAATTGAGCCACAATTTCACACATTTCAATCATCCCTCACCATAATAATCCTATCTAATCCTCTCATTCCTTCATCATAAACACCATGTGATTTTAAGAAGAGATGATTAAACACCCAAGAACGAAGTTGAATCTCATTTTAGTATTTTAAGAATAATGGAAATTCATATTGAATCCTATTATGTTATGAACATCATAGCTATGAGAGGCTAAATTCCTCATGACTACTCGGTGACATTATGATAATGAATAAGTGTTTGGTATAATTTTGATCCTGTTAATCTCAAACTTTTATTACGATCCTATTATATCTTATCTTGTCGGATTTGCCTATCAACTTTGATTATATACTCATATCGTTATAGGTTGAAAGGACCGGTATGATCTATGTGATTTTAAAGATTTGTCTATGATCTTTATCGTCTGTGTCAAGAAATCCACATTCGTAATTGATATTCAAAATAAGCTTCGATATAATAGTTGCCGGCTCTTTTGAGTGACGCATCTGGTCATGTAAACTTAATATAAGTCTTGAGTTATCTTATTTAGCTTATGAAAATGTTTTCTGACGAGAGATCCTTTTTATAAACTAATGTGTTCCAGTTGTCGGGTCATAATCATTACTATTCCTTATAAGTTATTATCAACTATCCAAATAGTCATATCTTCCTTATTATTAAATTAATAAATTATAACTTTCAAAATAATTAAAGTCTATTTCCTATTTATTTCCAACATAATGTAAATCCTTGTGGATCGACCTGGTCTTACCACTAAATCTATATTATATATGGGGGTTATACTTTTGCCCGTGTGTTTCCTTAAATAGTGTTAATCGATGAAATCAATCTTATAAATTTAAAGCTTTTGAAACCCATCAAAGTTTTTGGCGCCGTTGCCAGGGATTTCAAAACTGTTTTATAATTTGGAAATTTACTTTAACTTACCCTCTTTTCAAACTCGCCGTATAGTTTTCTGGCAAACTGGCCCTAAACACAAAAGGTTTACTTCCTTTGGATGCATACGCGTGCTTCCCATTCTGAACTTGTTGAACCACTACCTATACCTGAGCGAACTCTTAACCGAAGACTTCGTTGATTACATAGAAGAGTACCAATCGAAAGAGGAGACGAAATACCTGAAAACCCAAGAATTATTTATCCGCCAGTTGAAGAATTAACCTATTTTAGACACCTTTTTGAACTTTTAAATCATGATATCATGGATGATCAACCAATGTGGGCTGTTGACCGTGTTGTTGCTCTAACTCCCGGATCCGCAATCATTCTTCATGAAACCGCAAACGAATTTGCTATAAAAGAAAATCACTTGACTCTTGTCAAAGGAAACCAGTTTGATGGTAGAATTAAAACCGATCCTCACAAACACATTCACGAATTCCTTGGGATTTGTGATATGTTCAAATATCGAGATACCAAAAATGAAGTTGTTCGCTTAATGATGTTTCCATTATCACTCACTGGAGACGCAAAAACCTGGTTAGATGAACTTGCCGAAGGAACAATTGAAAATTGGAACGAATTACGTACCACTTTTATCAGCCGATTCTTTCCTCCAGCCTTATTTGATCGACTTTTAGGAGAAATTAGAGCTTTCTACCAACATGAAAATGAAACGTTAACCGATACTTGGCTTCGAATGAAAGAAATGCTAAGAAACTGCCATGGTCACAATCTCTCCAAAGGCAATATCATAAAAATCTTTTATTATGGACTCGCCGAAACTACTCCAGAAGCTCTCAATTCTGCAGCAGGTGGAATATTTCTCTACAAAACTCCAAATCAAGCTTATCAACTTCTGGAAGATAAAGTCTTACTCAAGCTCGACTGGGCTAAAAATCAAAAATCAAAACCGATTAAAAGGATTGTCGCTTTCGCCGATGAAGGCCCAATAATACCAACACTGACAAAATTATGCCTCGAATAGATGCCATGACGATGAAGATGGATTCTCAATACAAAGAAATGAAATCTCGTTCAAATCGTATATCTAAATATGATGAAGATAATCAACCTATGACTCCTGAAGTTGAAGCAAAATTTATGCAAACTTTTCGACGTACTCATTTTTACAATGATTATCGTGACTTAAATCCCGATAACTGGCGTTCAAGTGGAAGAAACGATTATAATCGAGACAACTATTAATCAAGCTCTTCAAATAAGCCTTACGACAAACAAAAATAGTTAGATGATTTCATGAAATCTCAACAATCAACAAATGCTTTTGTCAAAGAAACATTTATGGATTTTAAAAGCCAACTCGATGATATCGTCAAAAATAATCAAGCCTCCTTTCAACAACTTGAGTCCAAAATTGACAGACTCGCTGACAAACAATCTGCTAAACCATCTGGATATCTTCCAAGCAATACTCAACCAAACCCATGAGGAAATAACTCTAAAACTTACCAACCACCTCAAACTCGTAATGAGCACGTAAATGCAGTATTCACACGAAGTGGTAAATCCTATGATGCACCTATAAACCCTAATGAACAACAAGATGATGCTGAAATTCTTGTCAATTTTAACAGTGACGATGAAAACAAAGAACCAGCACCTCAACAAAAAACTCCTCAAACAGAAAAAAAATCTCCAATTCCTAAGCCTTACAAACCAAAAATACCATATCCTCAATGCTTGCGAAAATAAAAAATGGAAGCTCAATACGGAAAATTCCTTGACATAATTCTTACCGTCCGAATCAATGTACCTCTTGTTGATGTTTTAGCCGGAATGCCTAACTGTGGTAAATTTATCAAAGAACTCATAAGCGACAAACAAAAGATAGAGCAAATCTCTGCCGCTTTCTTAAGTGAAGAAAGTTCAGCTATGATTCAAAATAAAGTTCCACCAAAACTTGGAGACCCTAGAAGTTTTCTTATTCCATGCAATTTCAACAAAGCTTTCTTTTGCAATGCTTTGGCCGACCTTGGTGCCAGCATTAACCTTATGCCATACTCCTTATATGCAAAACTTTCTCTTATAACTCTTAAACCCACCAAGATGAGTGTAAGATTGGCTGACAGATCTTTTCAATATACTGTTGGAATAGCCGAAAATATGCTCGTTGAAGTTGGTAAATTTACCTCTCCTGTCGATTTCGTTATTCTAGAGATGGAAGAAGATAGTAAAATTCCCTTAATTTTAGGACGACCTTTTCTTCACACTACTGATGCAGTAATTAGAGTAAAACAGAAGCAACTAATTCTTGGAGTTGGACCTGAACGAATGATATTTAACATTGACTCTACAATGAAACACTCTTACTCGAATGATGACATATGTTTTAGTATCGATGTTATCGATGAAATCTTAGAAGAAGATTTTGATGCTCTTCTTGATGAAGGAAGTCAAATATTACATTCTATTGAAGGAACTATTCTCGAAGAAAAACTTTATGTCGAATTTGATGAATTCATTACAATGACTAAAAATGAAGATCCCGAAAGCAAAAGTGAAGAAGAACATGAAAATGAGAAAATCACCAACAACACAGATTATAAAATCAAGACATCACTTGAAGAACCTCCTACGGATCTTGAACTCAAACCTCTTCCTGATAATTTGGAATCACTACAAGAAAAAAAGGCTTTAGTGACAAGAATTGAGTGACGACTTTTATTTTTGGTCACTATTAAGTGATGATATAATTTATGGTCACTATTTCTCGTCACTGGTGAAAAGTCAGTGACGAAACGTATAAATGGTCATCGTGTAGTCACTAAATTATATGCTAGGTATTTTTGATATAGAGCGGTGATGAAATTTTGGTCACTGTTTCACACATTGCTAATTCTATAAAATGATTAAAAATAAGAGCATTTACATAAATACTTACGACTTGCATATTCGGATATTTACTCAAAAATCGTAAACACTATCACATGTTACAGATAAAAAAACATGCATTATAAAAAAAGTATGTTAAGTTGCATAAATTGAACTTTATTTGGGGCAATTCTCCCAAGCATATATATAATTTGAACCATAAACTTTCAAACACAATACTACTTTTCCATTGTGTTCTCGAGATTAAATGGCTTATTAAAATTTCGATACAGATTAGTAGCAGGCATTTTTTTGAAGGGCATACATGTAAACTTTTAAGTTTCTTTTCTTTCTTTCTTTCCTATTAATTTCAAACTAGTTTCTTTCTTTCTTTCCTATTAATTTCAATATTACTTTATGTTTTTTTACTAAACTTTCTTCCATTTTCTTTTCTTTATATTTCTTTTCCTTCATTTTCACTCCTTTAACAATTCGAGAACACAGCGTTCAAGTTTTCATTAATATATAAAAGTGAAAAAAAAAACTAAAATATCAAACATGTAAAAAAAGTAACTTGTACAAAAATGAACTTAGACAAAAATGATAAAACCACATTTTTTACTTATAACACT
>BQNB010064152.1:2534-35423 GCA_026074375.1 Tanacetum coccineum | reverse complement strand
GTCATACATCTGTGGAGATGATAATATAAGTAGAGGTGTCAACGACGTTGCACCAAAACTTTTGAGGTATAGATTGGTCATTTAACATAGTCCTAGACATTTCTTGTAATGTACGATTCTTTCTTTCAACTACCCCATTTGATTGTGGAGTACGAGGATCCGAGAAATTATGAGTAATGCCTTGTGCATCACAAAAAGCTCTGAATTGTACTTGTTATCAAATTCCCGACCATGATTCCTTCTAATAGCAACTATCAAGCATCCTAATTGATTTTGAATTTTCTTACTTAGAATTTCAAATTTTTCAAAAGCTTCACTTTTAGTTTTCAAAATTTTTGTTCAAGTATATCTTGAATAATCATCTACTATTACTAGAGTGTATAAGTTATCTCCGTAACTTCTAATAGCGGATGGACGAAATAAGTCCATAAGTAAAAGTTCTACACATCTACTATAGTAGAAACCATATTTTTAGCCGTATGGCTTACATGAGCTTGTTTTCCTATTTTACAAGCGTCACAAAAATGTTTGTCGTTTTTTAACTTAGGTAGATTTCTAACCAAATCTTTGGAAGATAAGGATTGGATTAAACGCATATTAGCGTGACTAAGTCTTCTATGCCACAATGTAGAGTTATCGTCTAGAGTGGCAAGACATAATTTTTCTTGAGACTTATTTCCTAGTTTCATGACGTATAAGCCATTTTTCCTAATTCCATTTCCTATTACTTTACCGTCCTTAGTTATTTCACTACCGTTTTCGGTAAATAAGACTTCAGTGATTGTCACAAATTTAACCGACACTAAGTAAGTTAAAAGCTAAGTTATCAACGTGTTCTACGTTTGATATAATTAGATAATCATTAGAGACCGTACCTTTGCCAATAATATTTCCTTTTAAGTTGCTTCCAAAAACAGCATTACCTTCGTCGTTTGCTTTGTAAGTAGAGAATAGACTTTTGTTACCCGTCATATGTTTGGAGCAACCGCTATCTTTAATCCATTCGTCTGGCTCCAAACCAATTCTCAAGCATATCTATCTAAACAAATACAAACTCAAGCGCTTGGTCCTCAATATCTCATGGGTCAAAAAATGTTAGTGTTGTACATCCCTTGCATTTGTTGCATTTGGTTGAGATATTAAAATGGGATACAATTTCCCATATGCATAGAACCTTGAGTTTGATTATTATTCCAATTCATAGGATAATATATTTGATAAATTGATCCACTAGAATTTCTTCTAGGTTGAGGTGTGTTGTATCTTGGTTTTGGACCTAGACTCGGTTTTGATAAATCCTAAACCGTTCTTTAGAGAATGTTTGGGAAGTGGTCTTTTAGAATTTTCAATGTTCTTATGTATTACTCTCTTTCTAACAATAACAAAATCCGAGCGTAAGGACATATGCTCTTATGTATTAGTTTTCTAAACAAAGTTGTTCACATGACTCGCAACCAATGTCAACTTCTTTGTTTCTCTCAAGTTTCTTAATTTTATCATTCAACTCTAAAATTTATTTTTCTAAAAGCTCTCCTTTAGTTTTCAATTTTTTTGTTGATGATTTCTAAGTTAATTTCACGCAAGTTATTATATTCAATATGCATACTATCATCATCTAAAGAAGAGGCATTATCACTAAAATAAGAAGAGTCAAGAGTTACCTCATTTGATGATTGAGCCATGAGACATTTTTCTTTGTTGGTTTTGTCCTCGACCTCACTTTCACTATCGCTCCAAGCACCTCCAAAAAATGCTCTCTACTCCTTATTTCATGGTGGCTTTGGACATTCGCCGATGAGATGATTCGGATCACCACATCTAAAGCATTTCCTATCACTCTTACCTTTCTTATCATCCCTTTATCGAAATGACTTCTTTTCCTCTCTTGATTATCTAACGAATCTACCCTTCCTTTTAAAGAAATTTTTAAAGTTCCTTACGGCTATAGCATATTCTTCGTCATCACTTTCGAATGTCGAAGTTTCATCATCACTAGATTCTTTCTTAGCTTTCAAGGCAATGAACTTGACCCTTTCCTTTTTGCCTTTATAAATTTTAGAATCCTTTTCCATGACCTACTTCATGTACATTTAGATTACCAATGAGCTCGTCTAGAGCTAGTGATGACAAATCTTTTGATTCTTCAATCGCCGTGACCTTTGTTCTCCATTTTGGATGTAGAGCCCTAAGAAACTTTCTAACATAGTTCTTGCTAGAAAAATCTTCATCAAGTGCTTTAAGACAAGTAACAATAGTGTTAAATCTAGCAAAACCGCTATCAATAGATTCTTCTTCAAGGATAGTAAATTGTTCATATTGTTGAACAAAAAGATGAATTTTTATTATCTTTGACTTGGCTATTACCTTGATGTGTGATTAACAACGATTGCCAAATATATCTTTAGCCGTTTTACACATAAAAATTCTTTCATATTCCTTTTTAGGTAAAACATTATAAAGAACCATTGTAGACTCGTTATTTATAGTAAGTCTCTTTTTAAGATCATCGGGTTGTTCTTCAAAAGGAAATACTTCTAAAACTTTGGTGACTTAGTTTTTGGCAACCGGTGGAAAATCGCCATTAAGGATAATATGCCAAATATCTAGATCTTTTGCTTTCACATAAGTTTCAAATATATTTTTCAATATATAAAACAATCACTTTCGAAAAGTGGTGGTCTTTGTATAGATTGCCCTTCTAGATATTTATCGAAATCCATAGATCGATTCAAGCTTTAATGTACAATAAACGTTAAAGATCTTGGGTAACCTTGGCTCCTGAACCAATTGTGGAAACTAGAAGGGGGGTTGAATAGTTTTTACTGTTTTTAAAAATTAAAATTTAGATTGTCTACTTATGTGAATACAATAGATCTACACGAATGTATATGATAGCGAAGCAATAAATAAACAAGTAAATGAGGAATGTAAATAAGTAAAGATAGGAAAGATCTAACACACTACGTATTTTAAAGCCTAAAATACTAACATATCATACACATATGATAACACAAGACAAATAGATGAAAGAAGATAAATATCACAAGGTGTGATGACTCTACTAAATTAATAACACTTGAAGCTTGATGTCTTCTTTGTGTTCTTAACTAAAGAGTTGAATGATTGGATCACTTGTAATGGATTATATAACAAGTATAATGATCAAAGAATGTAAGAGAGAAAATATATGTGCAAGAAAAAGGTTGAAAAGGAGTGAAGCAAATGAAAATATTTGGTTCATATTTATAGGCAAGCTTGAAATTCAAATTCAGCCCATAATAGCTAGTTACACGGATCCACTGTAGCGTGGATCCATCTGCCTTTTTAGTAGATCCGTGTATAGTAGCTAGTTGTTATTTTTCTTTTAGTGATTAACCCTAAATATTTACAAAATATTCTAATTGCACTTAAAAATCAAATTTAATAGATTTTTGTAGAAGAAAATATTTCTTAACATGAAAATGGAAACTTTTTCTAGATTTGAAAAGATTTAGAAAAATTATTTCCATTTATGGTTAATCCTATTTTGTCTTATTGATTAATATAACTAGTTTATAATTAATCACGTATTTACTTGAAATCATTTGATTAGTAAAGGTTTATGCAAATGATTAAGTTTGCATGCAAGAAAAATATTTTTCTTGATCATTAACTACGCTTTGTAATGTCATATTCATAACGTAAATGATTTGTCGTCAGCAAGTAAACTTACGACTAAATAACTTGTTTACGTAAACTTTTACGTAGTATGACATTATATTTGTTATTATCAAATCTGAAAGATCAATAAATATAAATATCGTTTTTACGCAAATATTTGTATTAACGAATTTCATAAAAGACAAAACTCATTTTGCGAAATTTTGTCTAAGTCGCGTGGGGCAACTAGCCAAATGGTTTAATTTTGGGGCATTCCTTGTAGCAAACATTTGGTCATGGGCAAAAATGTGATTTGCCCTAGTTTTATACTAGGTACGTAAAACTCGACTTAAGCTTGGTTTGTTAATTACATTAGGCTCAAGATCGATCGGTTATATATAAATATACACATATAACAATTATACGTGATATACTTTAGTTCTGGTGACATATTGTGAAATTTGAGAAATCAAGTAAAATGTAATTTGAAGTCTTGATCATGTTTTTTATGAATTTTTTTTATGTAAAAATGCTTTTCTAATTGATTAGAAAAAAATTGTGATTTAAAGTTTTGAAAATATAACCTTTGATTCATATTACTTGCAAACTATCATATTAATGTCAAACTTTTGAATTAACTCACAATTTTCAATGAATCTACTTCAAAATGGCTATTGTGAACAAGGCTTGAGTACGATCACAATCGAACTCATTTAATTAAGTGAGGATTGTTTCGAGCCTTTATAAGCTTCGCTCGTTACGAACCGAAATCGAGTTAAAAGCACAAGGCTTGAAACTAGCTCGAGCTCGATATATGTGATTCTAAACAAGCCGAGCTTGAGCTTTGGCGACCTTGGCTCGACTCAACTTGTTTCTACCCTTATTCGGCAATTGTGGTATGAATATTGTAATTTTGAGGATGGCGTTCTATTATTAGCGGAGTAACGGACTTAACTTGTGAGTATTAGATAGTAGAAATTCCACTATGCCGGATTCAAGGGTATTTGCCGAAAAATAAATTCGATAATTAAGAGGGTATCATATAGTAGAAACAAGCATAGTTGCTCGCGCGTTGCTGCGAAGCGGTGTTTCTTTTATTACAGATGTGGGTGTTTTTTTTTTAAAAATTTGTATGGTAAGATTTCAAAGTTTTATAAGTGTAGTTTGCGTGTGCTAATTTTTTAAAAATTATGTGGTTAAAGGTTTGTTTTTTTTTTGTATTTGAGTTTTTTTTAATATAATTTTAAAAGATTTGGGTAAATATGTGTTAACCATGATTGCCCGCGCGTTGATGCGGGCCGTTAAATTTTTTATTTTATTTTTTTGCTTTTATTTGTATTTTGTGCGGCTTTATTTTTCCGGTCTCATGTTTAATATTATTTTTTTATATGGGTTTATGTATTGGGCGTCATGTCGTGGGTATTTTTTGATCTGAATAAGTCAATACTTTTGTAATTTTTTATCTTATTTTGTGCCGAGCAAAAAAAATTATTTTTTTTAATTATTTTTGTGCAATAGTTTCTTTTTTTATATGGGCTTATGTGTTTGGTCTCATGTCGCATATATTTTTTGATCTGAATAAATAAGTACTTTTGTAATTTTGTTTCCTATTTTGTGCCGAGCAATTTTTTTTTTTTAAAGTTGCCTAGTTAAAGAAAAAAAAACCAAAAAAAAAATGTCAAATGGGCCAGCCCAAAGTAGGAGCCCAATAGGTCGGTACTGTAGCACTACTGTAGCAAACTATGTCAAAACGACATAGTTTTATTCCACACATAGTATATGTATATAATTTCATATTAGGTGTTGGATAATAGATATTTTTATATTGGATAAATATGAAATCACCCATGCAATGTATTGCATAATCAAAAAGAAAGGAAAAAGCATGAACAACGAAACTTTATAATTCTAGTCCTCGTCAACTTGAACCCCGCAGAGTGATAAAAAAAAGAAGTCAACTTTGAATATTGACATGAAAAAAAAACACCGAGTACCTTATTAGCCTCTGATTAGGTTCACAATTAGACCATTCGACTTGCAGAGAATATCCTGCATCAAAGAGTATAATATCACGCGCATGCTCTATTTAACACACTTATAGTCTCATTTAGAGTTTTAACTCTTAGGAATTATTCTAGGGTTAATGCCACGTACTTTCCTATTTGAGCCATAATTAGATATGAACTCAAAAAAGTATCACAATACCCATCCAACTTTATATGTTTTGTGCCGATATCAGCAATTTGACCATTTTTACCTTACAAAATTCACGTCATGTGATACATGTACATGTCATGTCCCTTTTTTTAGAGTGTTAGGTTCCATGTCAGCCCTATACACACCGATGTTATGTGTTCTTCGCCTAATTAAAACACATATAACCTTAACGCTAAAACAACTCCTAACGTGTTGTATTAGGGGCTGACATGAAACCTAACGCTCTAAGAAAAGGGACATGACATGTACATGTGTCACATGACGTGAATTTTGTAAGTAAAAATGGTCAAGTTGCTGATATCGGCACAAAACATATAAAGTTGGATGGTATTGTGATACTTTTTTGAGTTCATATCTGATAATGACTCAAATGGGAAAGTACGTTGCTATTATATGTCATTAACTCATTATTATAAGATTAAAGCAATGTGGAACAAGTATAAAAGATTTAATGACAAACCCGAATTATAGAACCGGGGAAAACCCGACGAGCATTGGGTTTTGAATTCTTACAAACCTGTTTCTTTTGACCCGTTATTTAAGCCGGAACCGGTTTGACCGGTTAAGCCGGCCGGGTTGAACCGAGTTTCAAAACATTGAAAAAAAAGTGGTATAGTGAAATTACTTGTTGATGTCTGTAAAACATTTGTGAACTCAATACACTTCACTAAATCAAACATGTTGACTTACGATTTCATGGCGGTGATAGACCAATTTTAATACTGCCGTCGTGTATCGGATCTATGAATGATATCCACAGATTGAAGATAAGTCTGGAAAATCATCTATTTACTTGAAGATCTGTAGGAATAAGATTAGTAACGGAAGTGATGATGACTGAATTTGTAAAGAACAATAATATATATTTAAAGGTAGTTTGGTAAATAAACATTTAATAAAAAGGTTTCGCATACCTTCGTTTTACAACTGCAGGTAGCAACATGCTTTTAAAAAATCCGTTTTGAAAACACAGATAAGCACTTTTCTACTTTTCGTATCCAAACACTAGTTACATTATTGCGTTTTGAAAATGCAATAATCATATAATCAGCTTGCAAACGGAATCCAAAACTCCCCTATACATGAGATTGTCACAAGACTAAAGCGTTGAAACTTCAATTGGAAATCAAAGTTCAGTAGGATGGTTTTTTCTCTTCCATCTTCTATCATAATAACTACTCTATATATGTTTGAGTAACCTTCAGTTTCACTTCATTGATCTATACACATTAACCAGACCCCATAAAAGTTATTAATAACATGTATCTAGAAGCCCCAAAAGGAGGAACTCTACTTACCACTATGCAAAGCATTGTCGATGTAGTCTATACTTGCACCATCTGATTCTGGACCAATTGCGTTAAGAACACCTTAAAAGCACATAATAACTGCTTTATCTCAGCATTAAATCACTAACAAACATCACTTGCTGAACTTTTCAATTATTATCTACAAACATAATAACTATTCAGTACAAAATATATACAGATTTAGGCTCAAATTCAAGATCAACATGTGTCAGACATGGTTCAAGAATTTTATCGAACATTTTGTAGGCATTATTATACTCCCTTTTTCTCACTCACATTTTTCACTTGATTAACAGATACTGTCTTTGCCCAGCAATGAATTTGCTCACCTCAAAGCTCCCCTTGAAAATACCCTGTCCGCTACCAACAATTTCGCTCAAGAAAATGTCATCAGAGAATATGGGTTTGTAAAGGAATACAAGGGACAACTCCTGTGGTCCGGTAAGTTGATTGATATCACTGCTCGGAGGTTTAATAAGGAAAGGAATGATCGAGAACACCTGTTTTGGATGGAGATTTCGATGCTTTCTAGTCTCAAGCATAAAAATCTGGTTTCTCTTGTTGGGTTTTGTGATGAAAATGGTGAGAAGATCATCATTACCAGGAATGAGACAAGAGGAATGCTAAAAGATTATCTAGGTGACCCGATGTTGTTGACATGGGTGCGAAGATTGGAGATATGTGTCGCTGTTGCACATGCATTGAGCTATATACATTATGATGAGCCACACGACTTTAGCGTAATACATCGGTATATAGATAGCTCTAGAGTTCTATTAAATGATGAATGGGAACCCAAGTTATCTCATTTTGAATATTCCATGAAGATTAAAGTTTCTCAAAGGCACCATTCATTTCATACTAATACACTTGAGTATTTGAATGGGTATGGTGACCCAACATATGGAAAGACTAAAACTGCGAACCACAAATCGGATATGTACTCCTTTGGGATAGTTTTGTTTGAACTACTTTGTGGTAGGAAATCAATAATTGACGATGAAGATAATAGGTATTTGGCTCCGCTAGCCATTACCCATTATCGAGAGAAAAAAATCCAGAATATAATTGATCCAGAACTATGGAAACAAATGGACTTGCATTCATTCAACATGTTCGCGGAAATAGCTTATAAGTGTTTGGACGAAGAACGATCGCGACGCCCAAATATAGATGTCATTATCCCAAGGCTCGAGAAAACTTTGGAATTAGCGCGTGAAAACAGGCCGGTAAGACCTCTAAATTTTATCTTTTATGGCTCTTCCATGATATGTTTCCCTTTTCATTCATATTGATTTCAACCAAATTTTACAATAGTTTAAGAAAAATTTGTCGTTCAAACATCATTGATAATAAAAATAGTGAAATATATTCGATTTATTCAAATTTTCATAGCTAAATAAAAAATTTAGCTAGATAGGAAAAAGAAGACACGAGTCGTAACATGCAAAAAATTCAAAACATAAAAAGTTAATCTATTAAATGATTCGGTAACTTCATTTCCCATGCCAAAAAAAATTCAATTCTCTTTTAGTGTCTTCATCACAACTTTGTATGGTAGAAAAATATTCTTGTAAAAGACTGTAGAACAAAATATAATAAGATAGAGTATATAATAGCAAAGAAGAAAAAATAAAAGTCTTATATATGATTTTGACATAAATTAATAAGTTAACTCGTCAAATTGGTATGATCGGATCGAGAGCCGATCCTTCGAACATACAAACAAAGTAACGGTCTTACAACACATATGATCCTAAAACGATCTTGCGAGTTTTTTGTTGGTGAGATTATAAGATTGTACGATCAGGCTCGCGATCTTAACAACTTTGAATAAGACTACTTAAAATGTTTGTTTGATAAAAAACTTTAACTTTTCTTAGCAAAGTTTTTATCAATAATATTATTTAGCCATTTGATATTTTGATATAACCCATTGACTTTGAATAATCATTTAAGGAAATCTTTCAACTAAGGTTGACAATTTTTTTATCTATAACATTTTGACACATGATACGTAGTGCTTTGCTATTTTTAATTTATTCGATTATCGATTTTTCTTGCGTTTGAATCAAAGGGACTGGTACATTTCTTTTGACCATTATGACTTCTTTTTTTTTAAATGGGTAACATGTATAGTTGACGTTCAACCAGGGATGGACCCACATAGGTGATAGGTGTAGTACGGGCTACATCCGATTTTAGGTCACGCAATGCAAACAAAATTCAAAATTACCGTTTTTTTGTTATGTGCAACTCTCAAAATTTTTTGTGCTACCTTAATTTCTTACTGTGTAACTTTAATTGGCCTAACATTTTCTTTGTACAACACCTCATTAAAAATCCTGGGTCTGTCACTGATTCAACATGATCGATAACTGAAAAATAAATGCAAATATGGAGAATGTATCAATGCCCTTAATCTAAACAATTTTTTTTGGTAACTTAAAGCACCGAAACCACAAATCTGATAAATCTGACGTATCATGGGTCGTGTCGGGTTGTCAAAGTAATAGGTCATTTAATGTTATAGATAAAAACATCGTCGATAACATTATCAATGTTGGCTATAGGTTTGTATTAAACGGTACGGGTGTTTACGGGTGGTCCGGTTCGGTTCGGTTCGGTTCGGTACGGTTAGAACTTTTAACTATCCATCGCGGGACGGGTTTTTATTTTACTGTTCTAAAGCGAACCGTACTAGACGGATAACTGTAGAGACCGGTATACGAAATGAGCGGTTACAGCGGACCGAGTCACGTGTAACCATTCTAAACAATTAATTCAGTCGAACCGTATGAAAATAACGTAATCTATAACGTAAAATGATATATTATTTCACCATTATTTATAGATATATTATTTCACCACTATGAAAATAATGTAATCTATAACTTAAAATGATATATTATGATATATTATTTCACCACTATTTATAGAGTACAAGACATAGAGAAACCCTAATGGACCCAACCCACAAGACGGGCTTAGGCAACTAACCTATCATCTAAAACTCCCGCGCAGTCCGAGCGGCAAAATCGTGAAAGCTCGGACTGAAGCAGAAAAGAAAATAAACATTAAAGCAAGAACTAGTTATTTGATGCAGCACAATCTTCATATTGTAGCAAGCAAAACCAGAAGCATCACACACACAAACATAATTAGTTGAAGAAATCCGCCAACATGCGGAGACAAATCTTCAAACGAACTGATAAACCTGGATTAAACAAAGTTTTTTTTTTCATACGGGATAACCCAAAGTATTCTTTTTTTCGGATAACCCAAAGTATCCTTTTTTTCATACGGGATAACCCTAAGTATCCTTTTTTGCGAATAACCCAAAGTATCTTTTTTTTATTACGGGATAAACCAAAGTATCCCGGACCAGGATAAATCAAAGTATCCTATCGGAGAATAAACCAATGTATTCTTCACATGAAAACAAAAAAAAGGGATAAATTTTGATGATAACATCCGACAACAATCGGAGATTAATCTTCATCATGCAGCAACATCAAAAGAAAAGAAACAAAAATAAAGGCAAAGCATAGATTTTTTTTTTAAAAAGAGATAAATGGCGACGGCTAGGGTTTGACGGGATGATATAAAAGATGTGGCTCAACTTAGCCAGCTATGTCTGAGGATCAGACCCGCTCCGATACCATGTTAGACAATGAAAACCCCGTAGGCTATGATATATTATTTCACCACTATTTATAGAGTACAAAACATAAAGAAACCCTAATGGACTCAACCCACAAGACGGGCTTGTGCAACTAACCTATCACCTAATAAATAACGTAAAAACAGTAACATTATATATAACAAATTAACTAAACTATTTATTGAACGTTTTCAGTTATGAGTTTTATGAAATGTAAAACATAGAGATTAGTGAATGTTCAAATTAATGAAGTAAAAATCCATTAAAAAAAAGTAGTGCAACAATATAGTTAATATTTGTACATTTTTCGTAGATATATAGTTGAAGGAGATAGCTTGGCTACAATTTTTGTAGCGAACTGACTACAATCCTTTACAAAAAATACATAAGAAAACATTCAGGGACTCACAGGAAGGACTCAAGACGCACAAAATGACTCAAAGACCCACGATTTGTAGCACAAAATGTTGGGATTTTACATTCTAGGTAACCAGTTTAGCTACGAGTACGCAGCGGATTGGATCTAGTTAAGGCACAAAGATTAACACTTAGTAAATAATTATAACATTAAAAGTAAATAATTACTTACCTCTTGATCTTGATCTTGAAACGAGTTTAGCAGTTAAATTACTGCCTCTACGGTTGCTCACACAAACACGTCAACCGAGTATGAGTTGATTGCTAGTCGTAACTTCACAAGCTCCAAACACCGATAGTGTATGCTTAATTACTTGAACCGAAAAACAAACAAACTAGTGTTATTGCTCTTGCTTAAACACAATCGAATTCCGCAAGAGGGATGCGTTCGATTGGTACAAAAAGGAATAAAGCCAAATCAGTGGATGTAATCAAATAATACTATGCATGTGTAACACAAATTAAACCATGCATACGTAATATCTTGTATACATGCAATTTTTATAAAATAGTTTTCTGTCTAGTGGTTAAACCAAAAGAAGACAAACTATGATTTGATTATAATATGTGTTGTTTTGGAGTGGGGAAGGACCGATCAAAAGAAAGATTCGGTAAGGGATTATTATTTGTGAATTGAGTGAATTAAAAGAGGAGAAGAATGAGGTGTTTATATAGCATCTCAACCCTAGTTGTAGATAAACTATGATACTTTTATAATTCTTCTCACAATACAATTCTTATCCCTTATCTCCTAAATTGATTCCAAAACCCATTTCTAGAAGCTTATGGGGCCGGTAAACAAGTGACACCCACAAGGTTCAGGTTTTGTCAATTTTATTCCTTTCGGTTCATATTTAAATATTTGTTAAACTAGTTAAACAATTAACGTAATTAACAATAAACATACTCTAAGTGTTTAACGCGTGTGACCCTAATAGGCTCTGTTTGGACGGTTTCAGATATCTGTTTTTGTGGCCACCACCCGCACCCACCCACACCCAATGTTGAATGTTTAAAAAAATTGTGAACAACTAAGAACTTGACGTGTTGTTTTTTTTGTTAAATTTTTTTTTACGGGATTTTTTTTTGTAAGAAAAATCGTAAATAGTTTTAAAAAGTTGAGGGACCGTATTTTGTATTTTTTTTTTTACTTTGAGCCAATTTTATGCGAATTTTAGGTAGTTTGTCGACAAATGTGATATATTTGTAAAAATAAATTTATATGGTTTATGTGTTGGGCCTCATGTTTATAAGTGTTTTGTTTTTTTTTTTTGATATATGGGTTTTTTTTTTAATATATGGGTAGTACTTTGTGACCATAACGGTTATATTTTAATTTAATGTTAATTAGGTATCGAAATTATTTTCCGCTGGGTATTTTTTTTATCTGAATAAATCGGAACTTTTGTAATATTTTTTTTTAACTACTACTTTGTGCATACAAATAAAAAAAAAAAAAAAAAAAAAACCAAAATCGGGGAGCCCGTTACTGTAGCAAACGGCCCACAGTCAAAACGACTGCAACGACGTAGTAATTTTTTTTATATGGCTTATGTGTTGGGCCTCATGTTTAAAGTGTTGTATTTTTTTTGCTATATGGGTTTTTTTTTAATATAATGGGTTGTACCTTTGTGACCATATCGGTTATTTTAAAGTTATTAGGTATCGAAGATGTTTCCGCGGGTATTTTTTTTATCTGAATAAATCAGAACTTTTGTAATATTTTTTTTTTAACTCCTACTTTGTGCATACAAATTAAAAAAAAAAATAAAAAAAAACCAAAAAAAAAAAAAAAAAAACCCAAAATTGGGCTGGCCCAAAATAGGGCAGCCCGTTACTGTAGCAGCAGTGTCAAAACGCCGTCGTTTCCAATAAAGTAAGCAACCAGTAGAAAAAAAATTAAGCACTAAAAAAAAGGCAAAGGAGCAAATAAAAAAACAAAAGGCAAAGCAGAAAGCAAGCCAATATAGGCACAAACAAAATAAATAGCAGTCAAAGACGTAGTAATTTTTTTTATATGGCTTATGTGTTGGGCCTCTGGTTTAAAGTGATTGTATTTTTTTTGCTAAGTGGGTTTTTTTTTTTAATTTAATGGTTGTTACCTTTGTGAATCCATATCGGTTATTTTAAAATTATTAGGTATCTGGAAGATTGTTTCCGTGTGGTATTTTTTTTTTATTGAATAAATCAGAAACTTTTGTATTATTTTTTTTTAATCCTACATTTGTGCATAACAAATTAAAAAAAGAAAAAAAATAAAATAAACAAAAAAAAAAATAAAAAAAAAAAAAAAAAAAAAAAAAAATAAAAAAAAAAAAAAAAAAAAAAAAAAAAAAAAAAAAAAACCCAAAATTGGCTTGCCCAAAATTTAGGGCCTATTTTTTTTAACTTACTACTTTGTGCATCAAAATTTAAAAAAAAAAAGCCAAAATTGAGCTGCGCCAATTAAAATACGGGCGGAAGGCCCTGGGTTACTTTTGTGTAGCAGCAGTCAAAAGACGTAAGAAATTTTTTATTTATTATGCTTATTTGTTGGGCCTCATGTTTAAGTGTTGTTTTTTTTTTCGCTTATTGGGTTTTTTGTTTTCTAATATATGGGTTGTAACTTTTGCCATATCGGTTTTTTAAAATTATTTAGGTATTCGAAGATGTTTCCGCGGGTATTTTTTTTATCTGAATAAATCAGAACTTTTGTAATATTTTTTTTTTTAACTCCTACTTTGTGCATACAAATTAAAAAAAAAAAAAAAAAAAAAAAAAAAAAAAAAAAAAAAAAAACCCAAAATTGGGCTGGCCCAAAATAGGGCAGCCCGTTACTGTAGCAACACTCAAAACGCCGTCGTATCCTTCAACAAATGTGTATATTACAAGCAAAAGAACCCGCGCGTTGCGGCGGGGCTAATTTTTTCCCGAATAATTTTTTTTAACGTTTCGAGGGTTTTTTTTGGGCAATGCGTTATGGCGGGGTTTTATCAATTTTTAATACTTTTCTTTTTGTGTATATTCGGGCAAAAAAAATATTTGCGTTGGGCACGGGATACATTAATTTTTCATGAATATTTTCTTTTTTTGGGTTGGTTTTGTAATTTTTGTCCCGGGAGAAAATTTTTGTGGTAAGTAAATGTAAATAGTCTTAAAAGGTGAGGGTTTCCGTTTTCTATTTTTTTTGTTTTTTACTTTGGGCCAGATTTTTAGGCTATTTTTTGGGTTTTTTTTTGGCTAATTTTTTCCGGATTATTGCCTTTTTTTTTATCGGATTGGGGGAATTTTTTTTTGCGTTGGGACGGGGTTAATTTTTTCCCGATATTTTCTTTTTTTTGGACGGTTCGATATCTTTTTGTGTGGGCCGCAATATAATTGAATGTTAAAAAAATTGTTGTAACAATAAGAACTTTGTCGTGTTTTTTTTGTTAATTTTATACGGGATTTTTTTTTTGTTAAGAAAATCGTAAATAGTTAAAACGTTGAGGGACGTTTTTTTTATTTTTTTTTTTACTTTGAGCCAACATTTTATCGCGAAATTTTAGGCTAGTTTGTCGCAAAGGAGTATATTTGTATAAAAATAAAATTTATATGGTTATGTGTTGAGGCCTCCAGTTTTATAGTGTTTTTTTTTTTTTGCTATATGGGTTTTTTTATTTTCAATATAATGGGTTGTTACGTTTGTGACCATCAAACAGGTTATTTTTAATGTTTTTCTAGGCTTCGAACATATTTCAGCGGGTATTTTTTTTTTTTTTGATAAAATCGGGAACTTTTGTATTATTTTTTTTTAACTCCTTCTTTGTGCATACAAATAAAAAAAAAAAAAAACAAAATCAAACCAAATAGGGGCGGAGCCCGTTACATGGTAGCAAACGGCCCCCCACAGTCAATAACGACTGCGTTTTTTTGTTTTGTAATTAATTTTTTTTTATATGGATTTGTGTTGGGCCTCATGTTTAAAGTGTTTGTATTTTTTTTTTGCTATATTGGGTTGTTTTTTTAGTATAATGGGGTTTTGTACCTTTGTGACCATATCGGTTATTTTAAAGTTATTAGGGTTTCGAAGTGTTTTTCCGCGGGGTATTTTTTTTATATGAAATTAAATCAGAACTTTTGTAATATTTTTTTTTTAACTCTACTTTGTGCATACAATATTTAAAAAAAAAAAAAAAAAAAAAAAACCAAAAAATTGGGCTGGCCCAAAAATAGGGTGCCCCGTTTTACTGTTTCTTAGGCAGCTAGCAGAGCATAAAGCAGTTTAAACGACGTAGCATAATTTTTTTTTATATGGCTTATGTGTGGGGCCCCTCATGTTTTTAATAGTGTTGTTATTTTTTTTGCTATATGGGTTTTTTTTTTTTTAATATAATAGGGTTGTCCTTTGTGACCATATCGGTTATTTTTAAAAATTATTAGGTATCGAAGATGTTTCCGCAGGTTATTTTTTTTATCTGAATAATCAGGAACTTTTGTAATATTTTTTTTTTAACTCCATACTTTGTGCATACAAGATTATTAAAAAAAAAAAAAAAAAAAAAAAAAAAAAAAAAAAAAAAAAAAAAAAAAAAAAAACCCAAAATTGGGCTGGCCCAAAATAGGGCAATTTTTTTAACTCCTACTTTGTGCATACAAATTTTAAAAAAAAAAAAAAAAAAAAAAAAAACCAAAATTGGGCTGGCCCAAAATAGAGCAGCCCGTTACTGTAGCATGCAGTCTCAAACGTCGTAGTAAAAGTAATTTTTTTTTATATGACTTATTGTGTAGGGCCTATGTTTTAAAAGTGATTGTATTTTTTTTGCTATATGGGTTTTTTTTTAATATAAATGGGTTGTACCTTTGTGGACTTTATCGGTTTATTTTAAATTATTAGGTTATTCGAAGAGTTTCCGTCGGGTATTTTTTTATCTGGTATAAATCAGGAGAACCTTTTGTAATATTTTTTTTTTTTAATTCCCCTACTTTTGCATACATTATTAAAAATAAAAAAAAAAAATAAACACCCCAATTTTGGGCTGGCCAAAAAATAGGGCAGCCCTGTTACTGTACAGCAGAAAAGCAGTCAAAAAAACGCCCCGTCGTTTCCTTCACCTATTGTTGTTTATTTGTAATATACTATGCATGTGTAACACAAACCATGCATACGTAATATCTTGTATACATGCAATTTGTATAAAATAGTTTTCTGTCTAGTGGTTAAAACCAAAAGAAGACAAACTATGATTTGATTATATTATGTGTCGTTTTGGAGTGGGGAATGACCGATCAAAAGAAAGATTCGGTAAGGGATTATTATTTTGTTAATTGAGTGAATTAAAAGAGGAGAGGAATGAGGTGTTTATATAGCACCTCAACCCTAGTTGTAGATAAACTATAATACCTTTATAATTCTTATGACAATACAATACTTATCCCTTATCTCCTAAATTGATTCCAAAACCCCTTTCTAGAAGTTTATGGGTTAGCCAACAAGTGACACCCACAAGGTTCGGGTTTTGTCAATTTTAATCCCTTTGGTTAATATTTAAATATTTGTTAAGCTAGTTAAACAATTAACGTAATTAACAATTATTAAATAATTATCGTGAAGTAAATCATACTCTAAGTGTTTAACGTGTTTGTCCCCAATAGGCTCACATATTCGTAACGTATACGTGCTAGCCGACTACCATAACCCAACACAAAATTGTAGCTAATTGGCTACAAAAAATTGTAGCTAATATATTCCCATAGTTGAAAGCTACATGAATATAATACAAGATTCGGCTAGAGTAATTGCGGATAATTGAAAATAATAACGGAAACCACCCCGTGATAAGCGGATTTTCTAATTTTAGGGTTTTTTGGTTTTAGTTTCTTCGGTTATTTGTTTTTTCAGTGTTTTGAATTGAGTGGGTCGGCTCAGTTTGTCGGTTTCTCAGATTGTTTGAGCACCTCGATTAAAGGGTTATCCAAAATCAAGTGGTTAAATCTAAAATACTGAGATGTGATAATCCCCTAATCCCCTTATCCCCGCCGTCATGCCTGAATCAACCGTAATCCCCCCGTCGTTCACCCTCATTCATTCCTATTAACCACCATTCATTTGTTTTCTCTATTTCTTCATTGTAGAACTCCCTTCAATCCAAAGGAGATGAGCAGTTTTAGAACTAAAGAAGATGTTTTAAAGGAATTACAATTTGTTAGTTTTAAACGCTTTTAAAGGAGTCGATCTCTGCCAAGGAATTGTTTAACTCTTGCAAAATATATGGTCATGTCGTGGATTCGTTCATCCCCTCCAAAAGAGCGAAAAATGGTAAGAGATTCGGTTTTGTTCGATTCATAAACGTGTTTAATGCGGAAAGATTGGTGAATAATTTGTGCACGGTTTGGATTGATAGACACAAATTACAAGCCAACATCGCTAGATTTCAAAGAACAATGGCTAGTAGATCCTATGCTGGTGGTAAGATGTCCGGGGGTTCTGGAAACAACATAAAGGAAACATTCACCAACGAGAAGGCGAATGTGAAACCTAATGGTTTCAGTGGATGGAGGGGTGAAAACTCTTATGTTGGGATTGTGAAAGGTGAGGTGAAATCCGGAAATGTTGTTGAGAAGACTCTACCTGCCGTGACACTGGATGACGATTGCTTGATTACAAGGGACTTATCGAATTCTCTACTATGTAGGGTGAAAGAGTTTGCATCCTTGGCAAATCTTAAGATAACTTTGTCCAACGAGGGATTTGCAGACGTTAAAATTCAATACATGGGTGAGTTTTGGGTCATGTTGGAATTTGCCTCGCAAAAAAAGATGAAGATGTTTCAAGCCAACGTTAGCATCGGATCTTGGTTTTCTGACACAAAGGCGGCTTCTTTGGAATTTCAATTGGTGAAAAGGATAGCATGAGTGGAGGTTGAAGGGATTCCTTTTAAGCTGTGGTCGGGAAATACATTTAATAGTATTGCTAATAAGTGGGGAGAGTTGTTAGACGTTGATGATCAGGAGGAATCCTGCTTCCACTCCAAACGACTCTGTTTACATACAAAAATGAATAGAAGCATCTCAGAGGAATTCAAAATCATTCATCGGGGAAAAATTTACTGGGTTAGGGCCAATGAAACTTAAGGGTGGGTCCCGAAATTCTCGGACGACTCTGAAGAGGATGAACAGGTTGACAATTATGTTAATGAAGAAGATGGCAATAAACAGAACCCAAGTTTTTTCAGTGACGATAGCGATGAAGAGAGGATTCCAGAAACTATTTTTCAAGTTGATGATCAGGGTGAAAAAAACAAGGAGGAAGGGGAACTTGTTCAGGATGTTAATCAGTCGGAGGATCCGTTTAACTTATATCCATTGCTTAACAAGATTGAAAAAACGGATACAAATGAAATTACTTCGGATGGTAGCATAAAATACCCCCAGGCTTCTCCCCTAAAGAGAAATATGATGAGAACTCTTTACATGAAGGAGGCGACAACAAAGACATGGAAGAACCCAAGGATAGGAACGCGATATCCAAGCAATGTAAGTTCTCTAAGAAATCTAATGATGGTGGCAACGACTCTATTTCTTCTGGTCACTTCAAAGCGTCTGAGATACCAAGAACTGGAGGATCAATTTTAGGACTTCTCGATGAGGTAGTTAAGGTTGGTATGGTTATGGGCTACAAAATGGAGGGTTGTATGTCCAATATCGCTGAAATTATTGAAGCACAAGGAGCGGATGAGGTAGTTAAATGAATTATTTATCCTTAAACATCCAAGGCCTGGCCCAAAAGGCTAAAAAAGATTGGGTTAAGGAGCTATGTAATAAACATAAGGTGAATTTTCTAGCATTGCAAGAGACTAAGATGAATGATATGCATAATCAATGTGTGAGAGCTTGTTGGGGAAATTTGTCATTCGACTATGTTCATAGTGAGGCTGTGGGAAATTCGGGCGGTATTTTGTGTGTTTGGGATTCCAACTCCTTTGTCAAGGAAAGCGTTACTGTTTCTGATTCTTTTGTCATGATCCGAGGGATTTGGTGTCTTACGGGACAGAATATTCTTTTGATTGTGGTGTACGCCCCTCAAGACCCTAGGGAGAAAAACATTTTATGGGATTACTTAAAATGTGAAATTGGTAGATGGAAAGGAGAGGTCGTTATTATGGGTGACTTCAACGAGGTTAGATGCAAATCTGATAGACTTGGTTCGGTGTTTAATGCTCGAAGTGCTCAAATGTTCAATTCGTTCATTGTGGATTCCGGGTTGGTGGAAATTAATCTTGGAGGATGTCATTATACGTGGTGTCATAAATCTGCGACAAAAATGAGTAAGCTTGACAGATTTTTGGTTTCCGAGAATCTGCTCAACACTAGTCCGCATATTACAGCTGTATCTCTTGATCGATTCCTGTCAGATCATCGTCCTATTCTTCTCCGCGAAAGGTACGTTGATTACGGTCCTACCCCGTTTAAAATTTTTCACTATTGGCTTGATATGGAAGGTTTCAACAAGGTTGTGGAAGATGCATGGAATTCTTACTCAGGCAAAGAATATAATGCGATGAGATATTTGATGGGCAAATTCAAACACTTGAAAAGAAAAATTCGGGAATGGAATGTGTTAAACAAGGCCGGGGCTAATCGAGATAAAGCTCAATATATTCGTGATCTTGTGGATATTGATGGTATTATCGACTGTGGTAAAGGAAGAGAGGAGGATGTCATCAAAAGAGCGGAGATCATCAATAAAATTCAAAAAATTGATGAGCTTAATTCGAAGGAGTTAGCGCAAAAGATTAAAATTAAGTGGGCTATTGAAGGGGACGAAAACTCTAGTTTTTTTCATGGCATGCTAAATAAGAAACGTACTAATACAAGTATTCGGGGTGTTATGGTGGACGGTATCTGGGTGGATGATCCGCACAAAGTGAAAAACGAGTTTATGGAACATTTTAGTACTCGATTCTGTAATCCTGGTAATAAGGGTGCGTCTATTCCGATTGGTAATTTCCTAAAAGAATTTCGGATATTCAGCTTCGGAGATATGAGAGTGAGTCACCAATGAAAGAGATCAGAAGTGTTGTGTGGGACTTTGGCACGGAAAAGGGGGGCCCCGTCCCCGACGGATGCACATTCGGAATTCACCTCACTATGGTATCTGATCCACAATTGATGGTAATGCAGTCTGTAATGGTATTTTTTTCATGAAAATAGACATCCCGAAAGGATGCAATTCGTCCTTTATTGCGTTGATCCCTAAATCTTCTAATGCTAATTTAGTCAAAGACTTCAGACCTATCAGCTTGATTGGTAAGTTAAATAAAAATCAACGCAAAAATTTAGCGAATCGTCTCGTGGGTGTCTTGGATAATATTGTAGCGAAGTTCAATCGGCATTATTTGGAAAGACGAATTCATGATGTCCCTTTCATCTTAATAAAGGTTTTTCAATGGTGTAAGAGAAAGACGAACAATCATGATCTTCAAGGTCGACTTCGAGAAAGCTTTTGATTCGGTTAGGTGGGATTTTCTAGACGATGTTCTTAGAAAATTCGGATTCGGTGATACGTGGTGCAAATGGATTCAGTGTTGTCTAAAATCCTCGAGATGGTCTATTCTTGTAAATGGTAGTCCAACGGAGAGTTTTCAATTTGGCAAAGTTCTCAAACATGTATGATCCGCTTTCTCCTTTTTTATTCATTTTGATCATGGAAAGCCTTCATTTATCTTTTCAACGTATTGTGGATGCGGGTATGTTTCATGGCATTAAACTAGGCGAAGGGCTGGTAAACTTATCTCATATGTTTTACGCGGACGACGTGGTCTTCGTTGGTCAATGGTGCGCGAGTAACATCACAACTTTAATCCACGTTCTGAATTGTTTCCATAAAACTTCTTGATTACGCATTAATATGAACAAGAGCAAAATTATGGGAGTGCACGTGGACTCTGAAAGAGTTAATAGAGCTGTCATGAAACTTGGTTGTCTTGTTCTAAAAACTCCTTTCACTTATTTGGGATTCCTCTTAAGAACAAGAAGATGCTTGAAGGTGTTTTTTACGTAACATGGTGGATCTTATGGTCATTTCGTAACAGGAATATTTTCGACGCCAAGGTGCCGAAGAAGGCGTTATTATTTGATGATATTTTAAGTAAATCATTTTATTGGTGCCGCTATAGAAGTAAAGCTTCGTTCGATTGGAACAATTGGCTTAAAAATCCGAACCTTATTATGTTGTAATTCTAGCTTCTTGCTAGTTTGGTTTTTTAATATAAATCTGCCGTTAAAAAAAATCAAGTGGTTAAATCAAATGTTTAAACGATATTAAGGATAAAATATTTTATCAAACGGACATTAAAGAATAAGTTATTTTCTTAATGGTCAAACAAAGTTAAGGATACATATATATCTAAAAAAAGTTAACTGATTAAACCAAAAACAAAAAATTAAATCATAATTAGCAGACTTCCAAAATGTCTTTTTGTTGGTTTGTTTAGCACTTGTGATGGTCAATGATCCATTCTCTCGATCATTTTATTACAAAATCTTACTAACTACAAATATTCCATGATTTATGTACGCAAATATAGGGGCGTAAATGAGATGAGACAACTCGCGAGCTACTCGAGATCGACTCGTAAACTACTCGAAATTGACTCGATGTAAACGAGTCGAGCTCGAGTTCGAGCTACTCGAGTATATCTTCGAGTCGAGTTCGAGCTCGAAAATACTCTGCTCGTATCGAGCTTCAAATAAATTACACTTTTACCCTTTTATATTCATATATTTACTTAATTTCCATACAAATCGAGTCGATCCGAGCTTTATATGTCGAGTATTTATCGAGTTCGAGCCTTAAATGTGAAAATAATCGAGCTTCGAGCTCGAGTTTTGTATGACGAGTCGTGCTCGAGCTCGAAATATAAAGCTTGACCGAGCTCGAGTCGAGTTTTAGTATTCGAGTCGAGCTCAAGCTTGGCAGTACTCGGTTCGACTCGACTCGTTTACACCCCTATATGTATAAAGCTTTTTATAAATGATAAATCATGAACCGAAATATAAAAGCTAAAATTTTAAAGGTAGTAGTACACTTGTAGTAAAAAAATTATTTATATAGTGTATTATTTGATAATTTTGTGCGTATACAGTTACTTATATACTCCTTTCGTCCCAAAAATTTTGTCCCCCGACAAAAAATACACCGTTTAAGAAAAGTACATTTATTACTGCTTTCTTTTTCTTACTTTTTGACAGAATGACAATTTTACCCTTAGCTAATTAATTAAAGTCTTCTTTAAAATTTGTAATAATAATTTCAAACAAGGGTAATATATTAAACTTAATCAAAATTTTCCTATCTATTTTTAGTAGTGGACAATTAATTTGGAACATCCCAAAAAATAAACGTGGATAATAAAATTGGGACTAGAAGAAATATTATTTTAGTCGTCTTTCTAAAAAAATATATATATCATTTTAGTCATCCCTTTTAACAATGGTTTTTTTAACATGTGCCCAAGGGGCACATGATAAGGTGGGGACAGAAGGCTGTGTGTCACAGTTTGATTGGCTAGCATGTGATTGTGGGGCCTGATAATGATTAATAATAATGATTGCTGGCCAATGAGACTGTGACACGCAACCTCTGTCCCCACCTTATCATGTCCCCACTAAAATGGGGGAGGAATATTGGTAATTTTAGTGTTATCAACTATCATTTTAGGTAATTGTGGTTTACTTGAGACCAATGGCTTTATGCAAGTTTAGCTCAAGACGAATCAGGAGGTGCGGAGTACACACTCGTAATAGTTAGCTTGGTATCACCACAATAAAGACGCAGGGTCAAAGGGCAGTATACAAAAAATAATATTCTTTAGATCTGCCAAAACCCAATAATTGACATGTGTCTTTAAATAATCATTGTGATGGTTGGGAAATAACTACTTTTCGGTGGTTACTAAATAAGCAAAAATAACTACTTTTCGGTTCGGTGGTTACTAAATAACCAAAAATAACTACTTTTCGGTGGTTACTAAATAACCAAAAATAACTACTTTTCGGTTCGGTGGTTACTAAATAACCGAAAATAACTACTTTTTCGGTGGTTATTTATAACCAGATTATAGTCTCATTTGATATAGAGCAACATATAATATTCTATAGTTTTTTGATCGATTTCACGTGCCTTAGAATTCGATTGCCAATCTGTCTTATCCGATTAGGATTTCGTGATCCCGAGGCGTATAGGGTCGAAATACTTTAATCTGAAAGTGATTACATGATTCAGATTGATATCCAAATTATAAACCATTCACACACCACATAAAATTCCTACAATTATTACATATGTTTAATTTTTTTTATTAATTAATTATGTAATGAACAAAATATTCATTATGCAATATGTAAGAAAAAAATTAATAATTAGGTTTTTCCTTAATTATTATTAAAGAATTGTTATTTTAAGTAGAGGAGTACAATAAGAAATGTAATATAGGATATCACTTAGGATTAAAAATAATTATTAAAAAAGGGACGTTCAGAGGAGATCGCCTAACAAACTTCATTTTTGTGAATATCATTTCACATCCTTTTGTAACCCAAACTTCGTTTTTGTGATAGATTCACTCCGTACCCAACCAACTTGCTCACCTAAGAATCCCCCTTGAAGATATAGAATCTGCCACCAACTACTTTGCTGAAGAAAATGTCATCGGAGGAGGTGGATTTGGAAGGATATATAAGGGGGGCTCTTGTGGTCCGGTGAGTTGATTGATATCACTGTTCGGAGGTTAGTTAATATAGAATGGGATGAAATAGAACAACTGTTTTGGACGGAGATTTTGATGCAATCTAGTCTTCAGCATAAGAATGTTATTTCTATTGTTGGGTTTTGTAATGAAGTTGGTGCAGAGACAATCATTTACAAGCACAATTCCATTGGAAGCCTCGAAAACTATCTAAGAGACCCGGTTTTGTTGACATGGGTGAAAAGATTGAAGATATCTGTCTGTGTCGCACATGCATTGAGCTACATACATTATGATGAGACATGCGATTTTAGCGTTATACACCGGGACATCAGAAGTTACGCAGTTCAATTCAATATTGATTGGGAACCCAAGTTATCACAGTTTCATCATTCAATGAGGATTAAAGCATCTGAAGGCACCATTCTTTCCTTACTGATTCATTTTGGTCTATAAAGGGGTACACAGACCCAACATATTTAGATACTAGCATTTTGAACCACTAAAACAGAGTATCTACTTGCCTTTGGGGTAGTTTATGTTTGAAACTATTGTTTGGAGGAAATCAGTAAGTGACGATCTAGATAATAAGCATTTGGCTCCATTGGCAATTTTTCATTCATAGAAGAAAACACTCGTGGTACATATGAACGGATCTATGGAACAAATTGGATCCGCGATCCTTGAACATTTTTGCAGAAACTGCGTATGACTGCTTGAAAGAAGAACGATCCCAACGCCCGAATATAGATGAGATTGTCACAAGACTTGAGAAAGCGTTGAAACTACAATTGGAATGTCAAAATATTGTAAGGTGGATTTTTCTCTTTATTTTTTTACCAGAATAAATACTCTATAGTATTTACTAATTGTTGTATTTGTTGCTATTAATGTTAAAGGAACACTCATCAGTTGTGGACGAAGTTGGGGGGACGTCATCCGGTCATGAGGAGGTAATTAATTTTTTTTAAAGTCTTATCGTTAGGTAAAGAAACGATAAAGAAAGATGCGAGTAGAGACGAGGCATATAAATTGTCAAGTTACTGTATAATCCTTCCGTCTTATATTAAGTGTCCTGTTTTGATTTTAGAGTTTTTTCAACTTTAATTTTAATTATTTTTTTGTTATATAAGACTTGATGCAAAATATATGAATAGATTGAGTTTTAAATGCGTTTTCATTCGTATAGTTTTCATAATTATATAATCCAAACAAAATTATTTAAAGTTAAAGTTGAAAAAAGAAACCTTAAAAAGTTAATCTAGACACTTAATGTGAGATGGAGGGAGTAATGCAATTTTGGATTAATATACAAATATATTACTACTAAATTTTCAAAAATAATGCACCTAATGTAACAAATTTATATTTCGTTCATTTGTGTTACTGAAAACTTATGAAACATGACATTTGAGGTCACTAAACTTGTAAAAATATATGTGAATATCACTGAACTTGAGAAAACACGACATATATGTAACTTAACTATCAAAAAATATGCGTTCACTAACT
Organism: Tanacetum coccineum; assembly: GCA_026074375.1. Lineage (NCBI taxonomy): Eukaryota > Viridiplantae > Streptophyta > Magnoliopsida > Asterales > Asteraceae > Tanacetum > Tanacetum coccineum. The sequence goes on along the minus strand of BQNB010064152.1, from coordinate 9,957 downwards.
CTTGAAAACATAGAAAATAATCTAAATTATGATTTAAGAACCCAAATGAATAAAATGAAAGTTTTATTTACCATAAGTGCAGTTTTAAAAAAAATTAATGACATGTTTGTATATTAAGCCTACAATTTTCGACTTCAAAGTTTTTTTGAATAATAAGAACGCACAGGGTGGAATCAACAACGATGCTCATATTAGAGTAGTATATCATGTTTGTCTCACTAAGCGATCATCATATTTTACGGTTATGTTTTCTACCTCTATGGCTATCTATAAATATTGCATGTTATTCTATGCAATATTTATAGAAACGGGTACATTACAAAACCATGATGGAACTAGGTATATTTTTAACAATATTTATTCTTATTAATGTTTAAGACACATTGCTTATGGTTTCTATAGTTGATAGATACTCGATTGGTTTTCAGTTGGCATTTTATCTTGATTCGGTTTCGATTTTTTTCGGTTCGGGTTGGTTCCGAACCGATGCTCATATTATGAATGATTAACCTCACTGAAGTGTTCCACCCACAAAATCTGCACACATGTAATTTTTCTTTCTTTTTTACAATAGGGATCACGAATCACTCACAACCACAGGGCGATGATTCCAATTTCCCCAAGGAAAAAAGACATGTCTTCCCCTAAAAAACCTTCTCACTCACACTCACCGGTGAGATATAATATCTTCAACCAACAACTTGCTCCTGAGAATATCAATCAGAGAAAAGCCGACCAGTTTAAATGTGGTTACCAAGGCCAGTATGTGCAATCTGGCTCAGTTCATCGATATTGTTTGCACTGGGATCTATCATTGATTATCAAAAAATGAGAGTAAAAAGATTTAGGATGTGAGGAAGGCGATGCTTTCAATCTCAGTCATACAATGAAGTGTCTTTTAATGGTTGTTTCTGATAATAATAACATGTTTATCATAAACAAGAATGTGCCAACGGTAGTCTAGACAAAATATCAAGTGACCAACCCTCACAATGGACCCAAGGTTGAAGAAATTTCTTGGGCGTTGCAAATGCTTTGATTTTACAGCCGACTATGACGCTGGACGCGATTTGTGTCATACATTGCAACATCATGAGCTCGAATATTTTACTAGATGACGAATGGGAACCCAAGTTATCTGGTTTTTCAACTTGCATTGAAAAATACAGTACCTCGGAGGCACCGTCTTCTTACTAACTCGTGATGTTTTGAGGAAAAGTTAACTGTACCAAAATATAAAAAGACTGCGGTATGACACACAGTCAGATGTGTATTCGATCGGTGGTTGTACTATTTGAATTCTTGTGCGAAGAGTGCATGTCTTCAGATGAAGCCATTGTGAGAGAATGGGTATTATTGTCAACTGAAAAAAATACTTATTGGATGATATGATCGATCCACATTTACGAAAACAGATGGAACCAGAATCGTTCAAAATCTTCTCGGATACAGCATATTGGTGCATAAAGAGTGATAGAGCCGTAATCGTGCGCTCTAGGATATATAGTCGAGGGTATGACAAAAGACTTGAGAAAGCTTTGGAAGCATCAGTGGAAACATGAGAATTCCAGTACATTAAGCATACATCCAGCCCAAATAATTGAAGTACGTTGATTAATTTACATAAAACACTTAAATTATAGCTGATTATTCTAATTCTAAAAAATTAATAAACCAGTGTTACTACAACCTAGTGTAACCATATAACCACTAATCACAATTATATGGAAGTGATGTAGAAGCAGCATTCACAACACTTTTATTCAACAAAGAATTTGTTTCTCACTTGAATAAGATTCAGAATAATACCTTGCGCCTCTCCAGAATTAATCTAGATAATTGTTTGGGCCTGTACCCAAAGGGTAATACAAAGATGATTCTTGATTACATTTGGAAATCATCTGATTGAAATCTAATAACGAGAATCTAATGTATAAACAATATGGAATTATAGGATCCATGAATCATGTAAACGGTATTTGAACAAAGGGATGAAATAAGCAAGACAAAATAACCATGCACAGAGAATGTATTAAATGAAACTGATCTCATACACTTCTAGTTATAAAACGAATGTGAGTTTGCTATGACGATTCGTCGTTAGTACGACGTGGCTGTTTGCAACTCCATACACCCAAGTGGGAGCTGTTTGATTATGTGGTAGTTGAACTAGCCGATTGACGATCTAGGAAGTGTGGAGCCTATTGGGGGCACACACGAAAAACATTTAGAGTGCGTTGTTACTTCACGTTATGTTTCTATGTAAACCGTTTGGACAATGAGTGTTCAAGACAAAACTTCTATGTATATCCATAGGTGATTGCCGAAAAAGAATCAAAAAGAAAGTCTTTGAAAGTTCTGGACAGTTAATTGATATTGTTGCACGGGGGATCTATCAAGAATATCTAAAAGACGAGAGCAAAAAGTTTTGGACGGAAAAGTCGATGCTTTCTAGTCTCAATCATACGAATCTTGTGTCTTTTATTGGTTTTTTTGATAACGATGACAATAAGATTATCATATACAAGAAAGAGGCCAACGGAAGTCTAGACAAATATCTAAGTGACCAGACCCTCACATGGATGCAAAGGTTGAAGATATGTCTGGGCGTTGCAAATGCATTGAGTTACATCCACTATGACGCTGGACGCGATTTTAGTGTCATACATTGCAACATCAGGAGCTCAAAAATTTTACTAGATGACGAATGGGAACCCAAGTTATCTGGTTTTCAACTTGCATTGAAAAATACAGTACCTCGGAGGCACCGTCTTCTTCTTACTCGTGATGTTGTTGAGAATGTATACCTGGACCCAAAATATAAAAAGACTGGCGGTATGACACACAAGTCAGATGTGTATTCGTTGGGTGTTGTACTATTCGAAGTCTTGTGCGGAAGGAGTGCAGTTCTTCCAGATGAAGCATTGGGAGAGGGGTTATTAAGTCAACTGAAAAAATCTCATTTGGATGATATGATCGATCCACATTTACGAAAACAGATGGACCCAGAATCGTTCAAAATCTTCTCGGATACAGCATATTGGTGCATAAAAGAGGATAGAGCAGATCGTCCATATATATATCAGGTTGTCAAAAGACTTGAGAAAGCTTTGGAGCATCAGTGGAAACATGAGAATCCAGTACTTAAGCATACATCACCCATTCAATTGAAGGTACGTGATTAATTTACTTAAACTCTTAAATTAGAGCTGATTATTCTAATTCTAATTAATTAATAAACCAGTGTTACCAACTTACCAAGTGTTATCTCACGTAAAAAATCATTACTTACAAAAACGTGTGTGTGATTATGATTTTACATTATTATCATCTTTTGACATTGTATTTATAATATCATAAACTAAAAAGTATTTATTTATACTTCTTTTATTTTATTGAAAGGCAAACTAAAATGTATTATACCGAACTAAGATTTTTATGACAAATGCTGTGAACGAGAAATTGGAACCCGTACGTGCGCCATTCTTAAACTTTTTTTTATCGAGAAAGTGTTTCATAAACTTTTTTCTGTTTAATCCTGGCTTTGTTTATGTGAATTACTATAAGAGGCAATTAAATAGAAATACTATAAAAGGTAATCATAATAAATTTAATTGGAGGTTGGCAGTGAGGGGGAGAATTCTTTTATATAATACAGTAACAGAAATAATTTTTTGTGAGATAAGATATTATCAATAGAAGAGTTTTATTTTATCACATGGTAAGAATAAAGGTCCGTTTGGTTTGTAGAACGGTTTAGGATTAAGATTTGATTTTAAATTTAGATTTGGATTTAATGTAAAAGAGAGAAAATATAATATAAAAAAAAGATGGAGAAAATATATATTTAAATATACAATTAAAATATAAATAATACCTTCTTTATATTTAAAATAAGGGTTTTGCTAAACTCTGTCTACCGGGCAGAGGTTAAGGTGTATTTAATACACACAAATTTTCCTAATTAACCAGAAAATACATTAAATACACATTCAAATATAGTAATTTATAAGTCCATTTAATGTGTATTCAATGCATTTTCTTGTTAATTAAATTTTTTTATGTATATTAACAACACCTTAAGCTCTGCCCGGTGAGCACAGTTTAGCAAAACCCTTAAAATAATACTAAGATAGAGGGAAATAATATATAGGCCCACTAACAATTAAAAACCCACATACCCCCTACACTTTTTAAACAATGTGTCTGATTAGAATTGGTTCCCACTTTCTAACTTTGTATTTTCAACCAAACAGATTCTTGATGTCTTTTCAATTGTAATCCAGCCCAAAGTAGAGAAACAAACGGCCCTAAGGGCGTGTTTTTTATTTATCTATCAAGTCTTTTAGATATTAGTATCTTAATTAGCCTTTTAAAAGGAGAGAAAGGATTTGGAAAAGGGAGTATGATTTAGGCTCATAATCATCTCAATAAGCGTCGTATCAATTTTCTCTTCAATAACAGGAATAATTTTTTGTGAGATAAGATATTATCAATAGAAGAGTTTTATTTTATCACATGGTAAGACTAAGGGTCCGTTTGGTTTGTAGACGGGTTTAAGATTAGGATCTGGATTTGAATTAGGATTTGGTTTTAGATTTGGATTTAGATTTAGGAGCCGTTTGGTATGATGATGGGGTTAGTACAGGATTCGGATTCGGTATAGATTGAAAGAAAATTAAAATGATTGATAGTGTTAATGTTGTTTGTTTTGTAAAATGTAATTAGGAATTGATTATTGTTTATTATTATTATATAATGAAAATAGCTCATTTGCTTATATTTATAATTAAAAAAATACCATGTAAACTTGCGTTAAAAAAAATGCTTATTAGTGTTGTTGATTTTGGTGATGGTATTTTATGGGTGGGTTGCTTATGTGCAATCAAATGTGTTCTTAGAATTTCTTTTTTGGGATTCAGTTAAATATGAGTAAACACATGTTCACTAGTGACTTGCACTTAACTTACATTTTTTTTAAACATACCAAAAAAACATATTCACTAGTGACTTGCACTTAACTTACATTTTTGAGACCAATCATACTCAATTAAAACAAAAACCACCACAAAAATAATTTTAAAAAAAGAAAAGAAATACAAACCAACACCTTACCAACAAAGCAACTAACTTACATGAGCTAACTTACCAAGTAGTGTAGTAACTTACAACCAACTTCATGAGACTAACGAGCCAATTTCGTTATTGTATCCAGTGATGGGAAAGTAAACAGCTTTAGACCTTCTTATTAGAAAATAAAAGTCAAAATTGAGACTTAATTTGGTCAAACATGAATGAGTTTAAATTATAAAAAAAGCCAAAAATATGAATAATATTGGGAGCATCTTTTATTTACCTATATAGACTTAAGTGTAAAAAAAAGTCACAATATGATCGGCTAGTGTAATCAACATTTAATGCAAACCTTATAAAAGAATCTAAGTCGCGATTAAATTTTATGGATTTAAATGTAAAATTTTATGGATTTAAATGTAAAATTCTTTTGATATTTGTTTGATAGAATTATATCTACCCGTTTGCAAAACCCTTATAAAAAGCAACAATTATACTATTGTTATAGTTATTGATAAAATTCTTATCATTATTAGAGCAAATTTATTGTATTACACAAAATCCTATATGTGCAACACTAGATTGACACCTCGTGCATGTACGGGTTCAAAAACTATAAATAAAATGCCATTATTTACATATATTTTTTAATAAAAATGAATAATATAATCTCTCAGTTTAAAATTAATAGTTTATGTTTTTTTATGACGTCCTAAAATAATTGTCCACTACTAAAAATAGATAGGAAAGTTTGATTAAATTTAATATAATTAATTAATTAGTTAAGAGTAAAACTGTTATTTTACTAAAAAGTAAAAAAAATAAAACAGTAATAGATGCATTTTTTAACCCGTATGATTTTTATTAAAGGATAATAATTTTGAGACGGATGAAATACTAAAGTTTGGTACGTAATGTTTACACTAGAATTTACTTATGTTTGAATCTCGCGCGTGAAATAAGCTTTTGACTAGTAAGTATGGATATGATACAATCTATTTGGTTTAAGGACTTAAAATGATCAAATTTAGAAGTTGCGTTTTTCTAAGCCCACCAACATTTTTCACTTTGAGTATTACTTTTATAATCTCACACGCCTTAGCCCACTTTATTATTTTATTTCTTTTCAATCTCAAATCATATATGTTCACTAAAAATGGTAAAGAAATTTATAGAAGGCACCTAAGAGGGAAGAATTAAAGTAAAAGACCAGAACTTAAGGTGTTATGATGCAATGTTCAGGAAAATATGAGAGGAAAAAATACGACACTTTTATAAAATTGCTTGTCTTATAAATTAAGATTTGGAGAGTGTTGAAGTAAAGTCTTGCTCACCGACTTTCGGGTACTCCGTCGATCCCTTCAGTCGCTGGTGGTAAGTTGTTCCTACACACAAGAAGCCGACACGCGTTAGCCTCGCCCCAGGTTTGACCTCAGGACCAAGCTCCGGCGTGAGAATAAGTAATCGATATATGTGGAAATGTATGTGAAAGTGCTACAGTTGTGAGAGAATTGATTAAATGAATAATGTGTGTCTTTGGGGTATTTATACTACCCCAAAGATGTACCTGGATGAAAACATAAAATTATAAAATTTATTAAAATTATCTCTATATTATAAGCTAATGTATTTACATAAAATTATAAAATTAAAAAGGAAAACAAGAGTTCTGTGCATTGTAAATGAATACATGCGAATATAAATATAAAAACAACTAATGTTATTCCTATTTATGAGATTAAGGAAATGATATCCGGAAAAGTATTCTCTTTTAACTATCTGCATTTATCCGCATTTAATAGCGACTCGTGTTATTCTCCTTTATAACTATCCGCATTTATCTGCACTTCGTGTTATGCCACTTTCTAAACTATGCGCAGGTATCTGCACTATAATAACAGCTCGGTGATTTGTCTTTAAACTATCCGTATTTAATATACCGAGATTGTAAACAACGACATCTTTTTTTTAAGGGTCATTATGTGCTACTAAACATGTATAATGTCTAGAACATGATATCCATTGTTAAATCTAAACAAGATCAACTTAAACACCGTGTCAGTTAAACAAAGTCAAATTCTTTGTGCAACAAAATCTATTCAAAATATCAATCAACTAATATATAATATAAATATTATGTTAAACCCGTGTGTGCACGGGTATAATAATATTTAAGTTCGTAACAAATGCACGGGTATAAAATATCTATTGTAATTTTTCAGAAAAAACTTTGACATCACAAATGCATAGATTTATGAATTGTCACAATATTTAACTTCTTGACAAAGTTATTAAAACATTATTAACCGTTATCCATGATGCCCAAACTCTATGCGTGCACAAGTTTTAA